>JAHQIW010003824.1:0-40794 GCA_019055375.1 Parelaphostrongylus tenuis
ACCACTGTAATAATTGTCCTTACTCTTTTCAATGGTTCCACAACATATTAGGCAAACTTTCAAAAACTACTCGTCACTTCTGATCAACTCTATAAGCAACGTGGTCATTTTTACATCTTAACTTGAAATGAGATTGACGAAATCGATTGGTGAAATTATTTAACAGATTCTTTACTTGTTCAAATACTTCAACGTCCCGTCTTCACTGGTAGTGCGAGCACCTGCACAGTTTCCACTCTTTTCTCTTTCGATTGTCGTCCGTTGTGGTGGTTATTTCGAACATGGCGACGTGCACGAGACCCATGCCGTGATTTCGAACTAGTTGTCGTCTGCGGATTTGATGGTCTTCCAAGAGAGTGGTTTCATTTTTTTTTGGAGTTCGCTTCACTGTTCTTCTCTCCAATCTGACACCTGTTTTTCTACCTTGTGACAGGCTCATCTGTTGTTTTCTTATCAATGTAGATATTTGTTGATCACATGAGTGGATTGAGCGTAGAAGATCTGAGCTGCGCAAGACGGCTAGACGTTGCGAGTTCACACTCAACTCGAGAAGACGTCGTTTAGGTGCCTTGTGAGTGGTGCGCAGATTTGTTGACGTAAATACGATATCAGCCCGCGTCTCTGCTGCATAGAAGAGCGCTGAAAGGTTTGTTGAATCAAGCGGTTGTGTGAGTTTGGAGTGTGCAGATTGGTTGGTGACTTCTTTGAAAGGTGCGATTACGGCTCATGCTGCTCACCTTCGTCTTCCTAATACCTCCTTCATGTTGTTCTCCATGTTAATTGAGCGTCCAAGATACACATACGAGGTGGTTTCCGTATTCAGAGATCCATCAGAATCAATTTTCTCACCTTCAGACCATTGATTCTTTATGAACTGTGTCTTCGGCTTGTTTATGCGTGCCAAATCTTTTTTCCTGCTTCAATTAAGCAACCGAGAGGATCAGCGGTATCTTTTAAAAAGATGACGATGCCTATCTCGAAACGAAGAACTTATAGAGATTTTCTATCAATACATGTACTTTCTTCGTCCCAATGGCCTAACTTCATTGTCCATTGTATGCAGCAGTGAACGTCTTTGGCGACATAGTGTCGTCTTGTCGAGTTCCTGTCGTAAGAGCAAGGTGAGGAGTCGATGAAAAAGCCGTAATTTGAGCCCTAGTTTAGACGGCAATCGTCTAATGCTCGTATCTAGAATGGATCTGACTTTGGTCGGTGCGCACTAACAGGACTGCATTTATTTCGGTGCTGTCAAACGAGTTTTGATAGACAACGAAATTAGGACCAGAAGCATATAGTATTCTTGACAGAATTCAAAGACCGCTGGACACGGTTTAGACGTGGCCTACGCAGCAAAATCCCTTTCAAATTCGTGCTCGCTTAAGTGATTGTGACCCATCCAGGGTCTCTTAGCTGCGCAAAAGTGAATTTTGTAAGAAGCTGCGTCTAACTAAAATACTGGATGAGAGCCGCAAGGAGTTCTGCTGCCGTCCTATTTGAGTAGGATCAGTGTGCGCGAAGTTCTCCACTGACTGGGTTTTTTTCTTCCCAAAAGAATGATTCCATATGTCCTACGAGTAGTACATGAATATTGAGGCCATCAGCTCAAGGAAAATCAGCAGTTAATCTACCAGGTTCTGGAGCTGTGCCTCTTCTCATGCTTTCAACCGCCATGCGAAATTCAGGTATTCGAATTGCATGGTTTCTCACTAGTGAAAATTTCGGGCCCGAAACGGGAGTTGTGGAGTAGAAAAAGTTTGACCTAGAACTTTTCAGTTATCGATTTCATATCATGGCGTGATGTAGTAATGACCACATCATCACTCATCAAAACGAATAGTGATAAACTCTAGTTGCAAAGATTATAGCGGCGTTCCTTCACGCTAGATTTTTATGAGTTAGTTCTACTGAATTTTTCTGCCTATACTAATGTTAATCTTCTCAAAAAAATCTTCTAAGTCTGGTAGTTATGGTCGGCCTAATTAGGTGTATTTCAGAAGGCTTGAGTTCTCTTCTCTTTTCGAACAACTCCGAGTGGAGGTGGAAATGCGATCTAAACTTTTGTTTGGGAACTGGTGCTAGTTGAGCGATGACTTTATATCCAACAGCAAGCGGCTCGTAATCATAGATCGAGTCTTATTTTAACTGCCAGTCTTACTAAAAGAGGATTTTGTTGAGAACGTCCTCGTCGTACACTACTTGCTTGTTAAGAAGGATCGACGACAGTCCTGCTTTTGCCTGCTTCGAATCTTCGCATGCGCTTGTGGTTGCATCGGATCTTCGCATGCAGGAGGCGGTGGTCAGACTCCATGCAGAGTTCGAGAACCACTGAGGAGTCAAACAATCACCAGTTTCTATTTGTAAGTATATAATAAATCTCCACATGAGCCGTGCCATTGCGAGACTACCATGTCTATAGGCAGTTCTATACTGGATATATGAAAATCCGTGGGAGAGAAATGCCGAGAGCAGGAATCCCACACGACCGTCACCGTTGTCATTTCGTTCTTCTACACCAAATGTTTCTATTGTGCATTCATTTTTACTAACCATTCCTAATCTCCAAGCTGATAGAAGTATACGATGTCGATTTTGTGGAAGGACTTTTCGTTGTGGATCACTTCCTTCAAGTTACTTAGACCGCGTCTATTTTGCTTGCACCAACCGTACAAGTTGGTGAGTAGAAGTTGATGATACTGATTTTCTTTTGACGCGGGAGTTGCAGGCGAAGGATAACCAACCGTGGTGATAGGACTTCTAAAAAAGGGGCTATATGACCGATGTCTGGAAGAACGACAATACAGGCGCCTTCGCCATTTCATAACGGAAACTTTGCTCCACGATTAACGAGAGACCTGACATAAACTGTCTTATGTCGGTCTTACCTATCAGAGTTTGCACTTGCATCCGTGAAAGTGAATAAATACTCTATTGAAGTGTCAGTCCACAGCTCCCCTATCGTTATGCACATCTAGCAAGGTACTTTTTATACTTATACGATCACATATTATGCGCAATCCCTGGCACTTCATTCATCTAATCGCCTGAATCTCATCACTCACCGCTAAAAGTGGGCGCATTTACATTGTGGGTTACGCTACTACTTATGGACTTCGTCTTCCTCGTAAACGCCCTCAAACGCCCATTAAGTAGATTCGTTTTAATATAATGGTAGAGCCTTGAAAGAGAATCTCTGGACCAAGGAATTTGTTGCGTGTGATTAGAAAATTAAATTTGCATTTTTTTGAGTAAAAAAATAAAGCTGATTATGAGACTTACTAAGAGATACAAAGGAACTCCAAGAACGGTTACAGTAACCCGAATTTACGAGAAGCGTTTCAAATGTTAGGTCTTCTCATAAGTTCTGGCATCAGAGTAATAAGTACCAAATTTATTACCCACGAGTCTTTGGACTTATTAGAATTACTTAACAACACTGTTCGAAGTACGAGCCATCAGACTGAACACATTTCTGCTACCTCTCAGCAACAAAGCAATACCTCGCTCATAGAACTCGTCATCGTTGGATTTAAAATAAGTTGTCTCACTCCGACGCAAGTCATTGATATCTTGGAACTTCTTCTTGCCCAGCAAGTGTTCCGGCAATCGGATGAGGTGAAAGTCATGCGTCGACAAAACAGGACTGTGCGACGGACTATCCAATAACTCGCAACCTAGTTCGGTCAATTTCCTCTTTGTCAATTTGGCAACATGCCTATGAGCAGAGCCTTTGACGCGAATCGATTTTAGCGTTAAGATGGATGTCGTCGATGACCTGGTGACAACCATCGCTTTGGACGACGTTGACTCTTGATAAAATCCACTTTTCGTTGACGGTGATGACCTTGGTCAGAAATGGAGCTTGCAGATCACGGCAGGGCAGTTTCTGGCGGAGTAAAATTCTAATTACTTCTGGTTAATAAATTTGGTGTTTATGGATTTCTAAACCGACTAACCCGAGGCGACGCTCCACAGTTCGCTCTCGTCGAGTTGGATCTTCTTAGGATGAGCACTGCTCAACTGAGTACCTTACCACCCCTATCCGCACCTATATTCACCTCGTTGGTAATAACTTTCTTTCTGCTTTTTTGAAAGATCCGATAGTCACGCGATAGTTTGAATCTCAAGAATTTTTTAAAGTGTCAAATTTTGAAAATGACTAATGCTCAGTAATTGTAAAAATTGATCTATGTTTCACACTGATGCATTTCGATTAAAAGAGCATTTTCTCTAAACTTGCAGTGACGATGCGCTAGCTGGAATCTTGAAAAATTCAACGACATACTCGAACATTCAGAAAAATTCTCTAATGTGCTGAAGCTGTCAAAGGAAGAATGAATTTTGCACTCGTCGAGCATACCTTGCTGCCTTATGGCTGCTATGTCGATCGCGCGGTTGATTCATTTCACAGAGCGATTAATATGTGGCCTGCCATTTTTGCTATTAACTTTAGAATTGTTCTTCGCCTTGAAAGATTCAAGATAAAACATATAAGTATGATACGACAACATTTCTTCTATACATTCATATACTTTTCCCGCATAGACTTCGGCTGTTTAGATCGTGACTTGGGTTGGCTCAGGCTTAGGCTCATTAACGGGATCATCTGGAGGTAATAAGATGGAATTAAAAAGGCCTTTGCCCATTGAGCAGTCCAAAGTTTTTGTACACTTAGCTTTAGAATCATCTAAGTTTATGCTATCAAACATCCGTTATGTTGCAAAAGCTGTGCAAATATTTCAAAATCCCTTTCACATACATTAAGAAGTCCTTCAGAAAATCAAGCATATTATCGAAATTTTTCAAGATTCATGCTATCGACTGATTTCTAAAACCTGAGGAAATGCTCTGCTCAACGGAGAATACTCTAATTTGTGACCTAATTTTACTTTAGTGTTTGAGCGATTATTAGGTCGCTTGATATGTTTTAACACTAGGTAGTAAGCACCAAATTTATTGACCAGAAATAATTGGAGCTTCATGACTGTGGCACCATTCAGTTGCGCATGTTCTTTCAAACATTATGGTATACAAATTGCTTATACTTGCTTAAGCATTGAGCTGTCTAGGGAGCAAATACTCTTTATTTTTGCTCATGCACGAATGACACGTCGAGGAAAATGCTACTGAGACGGCGCAAGATTAATAAAGCTTACTGTAAACGGCCCGAACGCGATTCATCCTCCAGACCGCTCCCTCCAGATCTGGACTTCTCGAACCACTTTTTAGTCGTCCTCTCTGCAACCGTTTCATCGTCCCAGGCTCCATAAATTGTTCGCACCGCTTCACTAGCATTTTCCCCTATGCGTCACTCGTGCATGAGCAGCAAGCAAATTCGTTTCCAAGACAGTCCATTTTGAAGCTAGTATAGGCACGTTGCATACCATAATGATAACAAGAAAATGCGCAATTGATTGATGGAAAACCATGCCATTCTAATTCCTTTTCATAAATAATTTTGGCGTTTATTCCCTAGTGTCAAAACTTAAACGACGACCTAATAAAAAGGCATATTGGAAAAAAATGCACCATTAAAACTGTGAAGACTTATGCTATCGAATGACTCCTCGCACTTTGAGCTTGAGCAGAAAAACGCGTTTTTCCCAAGAGGGAAAATGGGTGCGGACAAGGGAAATGTACCCTTTTTTCCTATACCATAGCTGTTGATAGTGATTGCCGATTGATAAAGTTTGTTACTCATCGAAGAGATCATCTGCAGTCAAAAATAACCTTTGGACAAAAGTCGAAGTATTGATCACCACTTTGCTTAATGTGGTATCGCATGAGTTTTTAGTAAATAAACTGCATAATGGCCGACATTCCGGTTCATTTCACCTCTAATACGTTGATATGTAACCCACAAGACTAAATGAAAATTCCCCTAGTTTCACTACAGACACTCTAAAAAAACATCTACATCTCAATGAAATGATGGAATGACTAGTAAATACCCACAGTATTAGTCGTGACCTTTTCAAAAATCGAAATTGTCTTGTAAGTCTCGTGCACAAGACCTTGGGTTTGACGATTGAAATACCGAATAAGGATATAGCAGGAACCGGTATCATTGAAAAGCGTCACAAGATACAATATCACATAACCCGCTTCAAGTCGCAAGAGGCGAATAAACACATCACGGATTCCTGGAAACGATAACAACACAAAAAGTGTAAATGTTGCATCAAGCGCTGCGAAGACGGAGATTGATGTGGACAGCTGAAAAATATACATCAGTAACACTCGAGTTATAAAACTATTTCACAAACATCTACCAAAAGAAGTACAATAGGCCAAGAAGTAAAAGCCATTTTGATTAGCAATAGATCTCTCACGCCAAATAAGCATTACTCTCGATGGATAAAGGACAAGGCTAAATCAATGGATGTTTCCAGTCCCCCTTTGCCTGATGTAACCATGCATGCGACATCATTAAACTCTGTCTGAGATGAGTGATGAAACTGGTTTATGCAATGACCTACGGTAGCACCCAGATGCATATTGCCAGTAGTTTGGATTGCCTAAGACGAAGGATCGAACCAAGGATCAGATGTATATTGTAAGGCTTCCAGCCACTACGAGCTACCCGTACCTTGAGACCAAGTAGGAGTTTTGGCAAATACTAAGAAGGACTGAGGAAGTTGAACTCCGTTGTTCAGTGAATAATTTTAAGAGCCTAATTATGGTGTAAGTAATTAGAGTTGCCATCTCTATGAAAGAAGAGCAATCGATCAAAAATATTTTAGTGTAGCTACGGAATGATTGGAAGTGTCAAACGATACAGTCGTGAGAACTTCTTTATAAAGGTAAAGAAATGACTTTGAAGGATATACGCTAATCGAAAGTCATAGATTGAAGTTCAAATGAATAACTTCAACGATATCTGATAAAGCTCGATGTGTTGTGCACCTCTGAAAAACTCATCAACGCCAACATTTCGTTCCTTATCACTTGCTATGTAATTCATAGAATTTTCGGCATGTCACTTACGTCGTTATGTCAAATCGATCTCTCATGCAATGTGCACTCCGAATAGCGTGAGCATGAATATTTGACGGATTTCTGTTTAGGACCTGATACATCTCACAGTACTTCTCATAACAGTGCCAGCAGAAGAGCTCCTCCTCCGAGATTAAGAACTTCTGAAAAGAAAAAAACCTTTTTCTGACAATTTAACACTAACAGAAATCGACTGTTCGCAGTCGATGCCGAGATACTGTCATACCTCATTTAGGAAATTCGATTCTCGAACGAACTCACCACGATCATAGATTTCCGCTAGCTGACTCTGTATCATACTGACCAAAAAAGTAGAAGAATCTATTTATTATTTCATTTGTGCACTAAGTTGGCGGAAATAATTACATGGTCACAAGTATTAGTGAGCATTTTGCCCATGTCATAAATTCCCGTCAATTCAAACCCGCCAGAGAATTTGGAGATCAGAAATGGAACCTAAAAGTGGCAAAGTGAACTCTCTTGCTGTTCAACTGAGGCCTCTCATATTTTCTGGTGCTAAATACCCTAGACATAAAGTCTAAAACACAGTTGAGGATCTGTTTGGAATATAGCACTCTACTAAAGCCCTCCACTACACATTGGAGAAATCAGGAGTAACTAATAGAACTGCTTGCTTCGCTTCGAGGGTTTTCTTAAGACCACGCTCAAACTTTGATATGCTTGATAATTATTTTTTGAGCAGTGCATGTGGTTTGTAATGGACACTTGTACAACCTAATACACATGTTTCGATCTTGGGAGTCTCGTTGGTTGAACAGACACTTCTTCTATTATTCACTCTTCTCGGGGATCCCTAACTCCTTACATAGAGTATGCGCTGACGAACTATTACACGCTCCAAATGTGAAAATTTCACTGAGTAGGTACTGTTATACACTCATTTGCTCTTGGCTGGTATCGTCATATATATAATGCCTTCCGTTTTGAGTGTTTTTTTTTAGTCCACGCTGAGATTTCAATATGCCTGGTACTTATTTTATGAGCCATGCATGTGGTCTGTTATGGGCACTTGTACAACCCAAGACACGTGCTTCTAAATTATGGAAGACGGAGGGCCTGCCTCACTGACAATGTATCCAAGGTTAAACACGTATCTTGGGACGTACAAGTGCCCATAACAGACCACATAGAATTCTCAAAATATAATTGCCAGGCATACTGAAATATGAGCGTGGACTCAAAAAAACACTCGAAACGAAAGGCACGATATATATAGCGATACCAGCCAAGAGCAAACCAAGAGCAAACGTGTGTATGACACTACCTATTCAGTGAAATTTTCACATACGGAACGTGTAAATAGTACTCTGCAGTTACTTTATGTAGAGGGCTGGGTTCTCACCGAGAGGTCAAGCTAAGAAAAACGAAAGTCTGCCAACAGACGACAACATTGGTAATAATTATTTGTATTTGTCGATTTTCACGCCGCCCCACGCTGCAAGACGCATTTAGGTAGGTTGTGATTGAATAGACCGTTTGGTCGGCCCAATTTTCAAGAAAATGAACAATGTGATAGCTTATCATGCTCGTTCTAGTGTCTTTGGTTCCGGCGCAAATTGCTCACCAATACACACTACTCTACTCTTCCATACTCTTGGACTCTGTATCGAAAAGTTGATGAAAAAAAACAGCGTACACGGCTTCAATTTTACTCATGAACAAAACATGTTAGAGAATTAACAACGTCACAGTTTCCCTAGAAATTTCACCCTTGTTCCCAATCCCCAAAATCTCTCGATAAAAAAGTCCTGTAGTAAACATTCCTTTGCTTCCACGAATTTCATATATCCTTAATACCCCATATTTCCCAACCTAAGTTATATTCGATAACGTTGCGACGAATGACTCCTATAGGTGATACATTTCGCTTTCTTATTGGCTAATTTTAACACGCAGGACTGTGAAATACACCATAAGAATGCTAAGATATTGGAAATACTAATAATTTTAAAACCATGTGAAAGGCTACAATATCGTGACTGGATGATGGATGTGTTTTTTGCTCCATACGGTAGATTGAATCACCCACAGGGGGTGACCACAAACATAAGAGCAGGAACAGAAAGGGAAGGCGAAAGCGCAGAAGTTAGAAGGATGCAGAGAACATGTGAAGAAACCGAAGAATAGAACAGTAGTTTCAAGAAACGATGTGCTCTGACTCTTGCTCGCACAGCGGATTTGTTGAATTCAGTTCGCATATCAGTTGCACTCCAATGCCACACGATTACGTGGGTCGTCACGTGAAGATGGCCGCAGTTGTGATAGGGTTAACTTGGTCGGGACAACAGGTGATCGATCGCTCTGCGCTATTCGCAAACGATGCGCTATTTTCGCTAATTAATTAGACTTTTTCTTCGTTATGAAAGAAAAACTCTAGGATTTTTGGTGCTTTGCAACTTTGGTGCTTCATGATTTTCCTTAAACGGTCATATGCTTTGGCCCGTAATAACTCTTGCATGCAAAGAACCTTAATGATGGAACATGTTCTTCTTCTTGTTCTTACAGCGATATGCAAAGATCTTTCTGAGTCAAGCCTAATTTCAGAAAAATTAAGAATTATACTATCAAATGGCTACTAGATTCTCAATAAAAAGCCATCCGCAGACCCAAACCGAGCAAAAATGCGCGTTGAGAGCGAAACGTAATCTTAATTTCGCTGGCTACAGCGCAGTACGGTTATTCCAGAAAGCAAGCACAGTCGTGAAACTCCATAGATTGTAGCTCTCGAATGATTACAAAATCTCAGGGAACAGCCCCGTTCAACGACAAAGGCCTTAATATAATGGTCAGCAAAAAGGTAGACGCCGTCACGAATGGGTTAATATTTGAACATCGGCGAGAGACTACCGCTGATGCAGAGTGTGGTCTAGAGAGGGTAGCATTCGGGGAGGCGCAGCAATGCCTCTGTCATACTGACCTCTTGTCGCATTCAGTGTGGAGCATTATTTGTGAAAAGTAATCCGCTAATATCTGATTTTCAATCGATTCAACGGCTTTTGGGTATTGTTTGGAATAAGAGAATATCAAAATCGCAAGGTAAACATTGTGACATTTTTGCAGAACTTCTACAACTTGATTAATTGTTGACAGCATGTGACTACATAGCGAACGATTACTTTCGTCATAGAGAAAAGATGTACTCGCTTTACGAGGGAGTTTGGCCAGTGAAGAGGCCCACAGAAACCTTTTCCTCCACAGCAAGCATAAGACTGTGCAAAAAAGAACAAGATCGAGCAAAAACAGCCCAGAAATCTCCTCGGAACGCATAGAAAGATCAATTTAGAGAACGGAAATTCCAATGGAAGTGAGCGAGCCCAAGTAAAAACTGCGAAGTAGGCAGTGTGACTTCCATAGATGTCATGGCAAGCACGGAAAATAAATAATAAGCGCCGTCCACTAGCCATGAAAGCAAAATTTTGCGGTGCTGCGAGAGCGTCAAAAACGCGCGATGAACTGCGGCCTTGCTGCGGCGTTCCATAGGACGTTGTTTTTGACTGCCGGAGAGAAGTGGGGGGGGGGGGGGGGGGGGTGAAGCTCGGCTCCACGCGCCCCAACCACTCTGGCACGGCGCCCCTTTCAAAATAAATGACTCGCGAAATTCAATTCCTCAAGCGTTTCTAAACATTGGCAAGACTTCACACTTGGCTCTTTACAGGGACGATCAAACTAGAGAGATTGTGAACAATTCAGGCAAATCGCACCCATCTGTTCTTGAAAACAAAGTAGGATTTCTGTCATTTACGACCTCATCACCTGCGACTTTTCTACTCAACTCGTATTTTTGTACTGTAAATGAAGAGCTATCATAGGAAGCTAGAACTACAGCCGTTGTTATCTTAGTGGTGGAACATGATCAAAGCGAAATCTAGAAAGCAGCTGGATCGGTCTAAATCCAGACTGTATGATTATCATGTTCTGCACCAGATTAAATATAATCTGTAGAATACGGGCCTGTGTATAGTGTTGAATGCATAAGTCATGAACGAGCATTGAAAATCCGTCCACATACATATCAAACCTGGCTACTCAGTGCATTAAATACCATGCACCAACAGTATACAGGAAATCTATGATTTTTTGCAAAATGCGCCACGTAAGAAATAGTCAACTTCTACAAGAAGGGTTCTTATCCAAAATATATCACCCACCTCATCGCCGTTTTCCTTGACATTTCGTCTTAAACATTCAGGCTTTAGCACGAGCAGCGTCTTCCCGAACATCCATGTGTGACGAGATCCGACAATTAGTGTACAAGCAATGTTGAAGAATGAATCTGCAATCATTTTGTTGATTTGAGATTCACCTGTGGCTGTTAGTACCTCGGGTACTGATCCGCCTACTTTTCCCAGGCTTGAGCGTGGGAAAATACGCTTACCGTCCAGACTCTCCATCTTGGGTGCTACACATTCTTTCTTTGAATAATCGATAGAGAAGTGCGCAAGATTATGGGGATCAAAAACTTCTAGTAACACGGCTCGATTGATGGAGTAGTCAGATTTTTGTCGTGGAAATGATCATCATTTCTGGTAATTTACCATCAGCTCGCTTCATTGGTCTCTTTGTCAGACTGAACGCCTAAACTAAAATGGTAGGGCAATACACATGAGAAACATCGTCTGTCTACTCTATTATTCCTATTCCAGTATTAATTATATAACAAATTTTTGCCATCTGCAACTGCAATATAGGAACGTAGAGAGCGTTGTGGTAAGAGCTGCAGGTCAGTTACACACACACAATACGTGGTGCGACCTTTCGTCAACGAATCAGTTCTTCCGTCCTTCACATTGGACATCTAGACTTATCTGAGAAAAGCTCTCTGTAATCAATCTATTTGAAGAACTGCTGAAAAATCATCTGTGAGTATTGACTCTCTGAGCAGAATAGGAGAAATACAGCGGCTGAAAGAGCGTTTGTTCACCGGTGTTCCTCCTCTGAATGATGCTGTTATTGGTGACTTTGAATGAAAAACTTTCGCATTTGTTGTTGGTGAGGAAGGTCTGTAACAGGTCATGTAAATAGTATAGCAAAATAGATGATGATCTCAAAGCTTAAGTAAAGCCGATAATGTAAAATAACTAGTATTTCCTTCTGTTCATCTGTTCAATTTATAGATAAACAGCTTCTTCTGAACTGATATAGTCGATCGGCTGAGCCAATGTGAGTAATTGAAGAATTGCATGCAATTTGTAACCATCATAAAGCCATTACGATGGCGTCGTGTGGTCAGGTGAAAGATTTTTCAAAACGGAAGCGATTTTGAGAGGAATCGTTTTAAATGAGAAATCTTTGATTTCCTTTTTATCAAATATGACTAAAATGTCGAAATCATGGATGAAGTATTGAAACTCTCGGCTTTAGTCATTTCCTGAGGGATGCGCCATACATTCGTCTTCAAACTTCAACTTCTTTTGAGGTGTCTGAATGCATATCTGGCGAATACATGGCCCGCCGTGGCCTTTCGCAGCATTGAGCCCGTGTTGCTCATCCTTCCAGACAAGTTTAAGACCAGTCTGGTACCAATTTGCGACCGCAGAGGGATGGAAGGCTAGCGAGCCATGTGCGCGAGATGGAACCGTCGACCTTGTGTGCAGCGCGGGACACCTCTAACCAATCTCTCGCGCAATTGTAGTCCGTAATGGTGATCTGCTCCTAAAATGAAGACTTCTGCGATACCCATTACGTATTCTTAAAATGTGATATACTAACACAATGTAGCACGCTTGTAACCAATGATGATCTTTTAGTAAATCCCGAATCTGACTCCATTAACCTCGAGATTGCTTAGTAGATCACAGATCTTTCGTCTAAGTTAAAAGCGAGGTTACTGCAATACAATTTACTTGATCACCTAAAGTTTCGGTGAGGCAGAAGAAAACCAAATTCAGGCAGATTTATTTTAATCGCATCAAACGCAAAACTACTTTCCAATATACTCGCTCCTTTTTATGAGTCGTTTGTTGAGTTGTCTAAATGGAGAGAACCGTAAAGAGATTACATGGGTTGGCAAAGCACCTTTCACAACAATTTAATGTTTAGACGCTGTGTCAAATCACGTGTGAATTCGCGACTTTCCTCTTTGCGGCTATTGTTTAGACAGATGATCTTTATCCAGAACGATTCCAAGATCTTGCGCGTTGAGTTCTTACATTTCAGGGCGATAATGATGACTTTTACTTCAAATTCTCTTCGTTATACGTGAGTGTCCTATGCAGGCCTTGTGGAATACTTGTTATAGTTTCAAGCTTGTAGACTAGGTGTTCTTTTTTTTAAAAGAAAAGCAGTCTATCTGTTTCTCCGAGTGCTAACAATGGGACAGCGACTGGCACCAAGTCTTGTTGCTTTCCAATGTTTAATGTGGAAGCCCGATATTGGCCTTCGATCATTACTTCATTGCTATTATACAAATGATTGTTTAATTATTCCTGTCACAAAGAGAAGATGGAAAGATGTTTTGAATCATTGAATAATCAGCTAGAGTACATACAATTCAGTTGTAAGGTACCGAAAGAAAGCAGGTTTCTATTCTTGAACGTGCAAATTAAACTGTCCGAGGGCGGCTCCAATGCTTTGTCATATCGAAAAAAGTAACAAAGATATGCTGGTTCAAAAGGCCGACTTTCTATAAATCTCGGAGTTAATAACTAAGATGTGTAAACCCTAAATATTGATTTTGCCTTCTCGAAGCGAAGTTGGTAGTAGAAGCTGTTGTAGTAACAGTAGTAGTAATATAGCAAAAGGTACGTTGTGTTAAACTATTCGACTTTTGAAATATTTTAAACGAATCTTTCGAGGGCTTCCAGAAGATTTGTGTCCTCTGTTACAACGTACGTTCTGTTGTGATGAAGGTAAAATTCTCGAAACGTCATACCATCAAATTACCTTGGCTACTACTAGGTTGGTGCAAAAGTTATGACAGTTTCAGACCATGAATTTCTTTCTAAGTGATTACAATTAGGTTCAAATACATCTTTGTTATTCAGAATAAGAGCCATTATAATCAACAAATTTTTAACAGCGAGGAGTAATCTTGCTTTTTTCTATAGCACAAAAGTCGGTGCCTCGGTATTCCACGAATTTTTGAGAAACATTTCGGCATCCTGTTGATTGTTGAAGAGCTTCCCGTGCAAGAAGTTGTCTGAATGCTCGAAAAAGTGGTAGTCGGTGAGAACGAGGTAAGAAGAATTTGAGAGGTGAGGCAAAACTCCATAGGCAAATTCGTTCAACTTTTACAGCATCCGTGTGCCACATGACAGCTGGCTGTAATTAGACCTCCATTAATTTTGCATCAAACTTTTTCAACTTTTCAGTTTGCTTCAAATAGCCAACCACCATAGAATGGTCAACGTTCAGTTTCTCTGCAACATGTCGTGTAGCGTTAAATGAATCAGCTCTATGACTGCTTACAATTGTGCGTTATCAGCTTCAAATGGCCGGCCACTATGTTGCTCATTTTCAAGGATCTCGGCACCGCTGAACTATACGGTTGCTAGCAGTTTCTCGGAAGGTTGCACTTTTGCTGTGAAGAGCTGTTTCTACTGCTTTATGACCTATTTTGATAAATGCCCATCGAAACGAAACATAACGTAACCACATTTATTCAGAAATTTATGCCGTTTGACATTGTAATATTTCAGCAAGGCCATTACAATGCCATAACTTTGCACGCACCTAACACTCCTGCCATTACCAACCCACACGCTGGGCAAGGAAAAGATCATAGTTCTTTATCTTTTCTGTTACCCTTTACATGCAAAAGGGGTAGTTGTGATAAACATGTTCTGAAGAGCCGGAAGTTTGTATACAGAAAAAGAGTAAATGATAGGAATTTAGGCTTTTACATCATCCGTGAGCGGTTGGTTGATTTTCTTTCGAACTTCTGCCTTTGATTTCGGCCTAACATCATTCCCGAATCAGCAAGGGGAAAGCACGGCCAAGGTTCTAGCGCCGGAATGCATTACTTGGAAACGATATCGCGAAGATCTGGAAACGCCTTCGCAAGGTTACGTCATTAAACCAAGGAATATAATATGCACTACCAGCAATACACCATTTGGAATATGTACTGGAGTCCGCACAACTAGTCAAGTCGGACCATTTAATTAACTAAGTATCTAAGTAAGACTAGATGGCAGAGTCCTTAAAATTAGCTCAGCAAAAGCAAAAAATCATTTTCAGCTGTCAAAAAAATGTAGCTCCTCTCGATGGTTTCAAAGACATAACGCGCCTTGAAGAGTTTAGGCAATAAAATGTTGGTTGAAAATCAGGTCTATAGAGGGCATTAAGCGCGAAGTAACTTTTCAACATACTCACCGCTTTTTATGAGCCTGCCACTTATCGTTCAAGTGGACACCAAACGCACACAAATCAAAAGATCTGTTAATACACTTCCCACATAAAAAACAACATTATAATATACTGTGTCGCATGTGCAATTATCAGACGTTCCTCACAGCAACTCATGTGGAAATTGATGATGATCTTCATTCTGAACGTTTCCAAAATCTTACGCTCCAAATTCCTTTGTTCCTGTGCGAGGATGATGATTTCTACTTTACAATCCTCCCGTTATGTGTCTACTCTAAACGAGCCTTGTGGGGCACGTACTTCTGTTTTAAGCTTGTAGACTATGTGTTCTCTTATATGGGCACGGATAGGCCTGCTCACAGTACCAATCTGTCTGCCGTCGCAGACATTACACAAGAGTAGGTGAAATATATTCGTACTTTTCTATTCGACTGTTCTTCAAGACCCACTTAAGATCTAGCACACTCTGACAGCATGTTTCAAGCACTTACCGAAGCCATGAACGGCCTAAAATCTGCTGTGAGGGTGTGTATCCGTATTCATGCAATTACCGTGTCTACTGTTAGGGCATACTATGCACTCTTACGTTGTACATAGACGGTCATGTAAGCGGTTGCGAACTAGCACGCGCCTAAGAACATCTGGTGGTATTTTAACAATCGCCACCAATTTTTCCTAATCTGCCCTTGTCGAGCAACGGTGGCAATACAGGTAAACATAAAAGGAACCTTGTTTTTGCAAAATTTTGGTTCCGTTGCGCATGCCCTTAACTTTTACCTTCTGCTGAGAAAAAACTACTGCAAAATTTAAGTGTTGCGAGGAAGCATTTATGCGGATTTTCCACTAAAATTCTTAATTTATGTAAGAAAAGAAATTAGTGCTGAACAAGTTAGAATAAAGGACTATACAACGATCACTCCAGATATCTTCTAATAACCTCACGGCACATTAAACGTTCACCATTTTAATCACAGAGATAACTTCTCCAACGAATATCGTGTTGTTGTGGTCCATTCAATTACGTATACAAATAAACTTTCCTGTACAGAATAAAGAACGATTATATATAATTGAGAGGAACGGGTAGTCAATATTTCTGTGAAATCATAAGAGAACAGCACTGTTTCGAGGAGGAACACCGATTAACAAGCGCTCCCCTAGATGGTATACTTCTCCAGTTCCGCTTATCGAGTCAATATTATGCATAATTTCTCAATAGTTTCTCAAACACTCTGACCGCAAAGAGCTTTTCTCAGATAATTCTAGATGTTGAATGTGAAGTACGGGAGAACTGATTCGTTAACGACGAGTCGCATCGCGATACTGTGTGTGTTATTAAACTGCAACTCTAACTACTGCACTTTCTGCGTTTCCATGTTGCCATTACCGATATAAAAACTAGTTCTTGCATATAAATTTTTGAGAATGTTTAACGCCTTATCCGTGATTGGTACGTCAGAGCTATACACGCGTGTTCGGAGACCTCGCACCTCGTCAGTAGCTCACGCCCCACACCAAGCGCTCTATTATAGCAATCATGGAGGTATGTGGTGACGGCACATTGTACAATTGCAGTGTGCCATCACCACTTCTTAGTCAGTGAATCTCGGCTGGTAGAACAAAACTGATATATGACATCGACTGATTTTAAAATCTTGCGAAGAACATTCAATATAAATTTGTGTGTAGCTCTGGCGTACCAACCTCGATAAGGCTTTAAACATTCTCAAAAACGTGGCACACAAAGATCGTTGAAGAAGTTTCGCGAAAACTATGCCAACAAGCCAAAATTGGTTGCGACAGCTTTATCGAAATGGCGTGAAAACAAATTTGTCCACACATTCTTTTCTCGTTCTCTCTGAGGGGTTAGGTCCAAAATAGCTTAATCTCAATGCTCGTGTAATTGGTTGTATCATATGTCTGTCGGTCGGCGTCTGAAGCATCTCTTCTTTTCATATTTGAAGATGACAGCCACTGCTTATTTTTGTAATTCAGGTCATTTAGACAACTTTTGAGGGAAAAATTCAAGTAAAATTTTTTCTTCGATTGCCTGACCACAGTCAGAGGTAACATAAAGAAGACGAAGTAGCAGAGACAGTTGGTATATAAACTATTTCGTCGATTCTGCAACCGCCACTCAGGTTGCGTCAACCATTTATGTCGTGGCAATAAGACTTATAGTGATCTAGTAATCAATAATCAGGAAGCCGCTGCAAACATTTTTTTAGAGTTATCGATGTTGTCTGGCTTACAGAATGAGAAATAGTGCTCAGAAAGGGCTTGACGAGACAACGAAAAAGGCTATAAAGAGGCCCATTCATCGCATCCACGACCGGTTTATTGGACTCGTGGGGCTAAATGATTTGGTGGTCCACTCATAAAGTAAACAAGTATTTTTCACTCTAAAACCTCTCAGGGTTACAGCTACTGATAAAGCCAATATATGTATTCTTGTCAAATTTGCGTCATTATTTCAATTTTGGAAAGTATTCGCAAATTCTTTTGGAGTTTGACTGTATGTACGATTTTATTGATTGTCGGTAATCAACACAACATTTCAAATGATGGTTGTCAATAGAATTTGTATTGAGGAGCATAGCACTTCTTTCTAATGGAAGCCCGTAGGCCCATGATAACCTAATCTCAAAATCCGTATAATCGGCGATACCGTATGCTCAGTAGTGGAAGTCTAGTGCGCTATTCTTTCCTATATTTAATAGATTATGAAGGTGCTATACCATGATAAAGCATATCCGTCATTATATTCGACATGAATTTTCTGTGCGCTTTTGAACGTTTCAGCAGAGATGAGATTATTTTTAGATACATCTTATTCCAGCAATCAGATGGTACGACTGGATCGTGGATCCGATTAAAACAGACCGAGTAATGACGTCAACAATTTATGAAGGTGCTATACTATGATAAAGCATATCCGTGATTATATTCAACATGAATTTCATGTGCGCTTTTGAACGTTTCAGCAAAGATCAGAGTATTTTTAGATAGATTTTGACTTCAGCAACCAGATGGCACTATTGCATCCCGGATCCGATTGAAACAGACTGAGTAATGACGTCAACAGTTTATGAAGGTGCTATACTATGATAAAACATATCCGTGATTATATTCAACATGAATTTTCTATGCGCTTTTAAACGTTTCAGCGAAGATTAGAGTATTTTTGGATACATCCTAGGCCAGCAATCAGACGGTACTTTTGGATCGCGGATCCGTTTAGAACAGACTGAGTAACGATGTAAATTAGATATGATGGTGCTATACTGTAACAGAGCGTAGCCGTGTAATATTCAATATAAATTTTCTGTGCGTTTTTGAATCTTTCAGCCAAGATATGAGCAATTTTAGAAAGATCTCGATGCCAGCAATCAGACGGTACTTTTGGATTCCGAATCCGTACAGAACAGACTGAGTAATGACGTCAACAGTTTATGAAGGTACTATATTATTACAAAGTATATTCGTATTATGTTCAACATGAATTTTCTATGCGCTTTTAAACGTTTCAGCAAAGATGAGAGTATTTTTAGATACATCCTTTGCCAGCGATCAGATCGTACTATTGGATCCTGGATCTGTTTAGAACAAACTGAGTAATGACGTAAATTATATACGATGGTGCTGTGCTATAATAGAGCGTAGTCGTGTATTTTTCAACATGAATTTTCTGTGCGCTTTTAAACCTTTCAGCTAAGATGTGAGCATTTTTAGATAGAGCTCGATGCCAGCAATCAGACGGTACTACTGGATACCGGTTCCGTTTGGAACAGACTGAGTAATGACGTAAATTATATATGATGGTGCTAGGCTATAATGGAGCGTTGCCGTGTATCATTCAACATAAATTTTCTGTGCGCTTTTAAAACTTTCAGCCAAGATGAGAGCATTTTTAGACAGATCGCAATGCCAGCAATCAGATGGTACTATTGGATCCCGGAATAGATCTCGATGCCAGCAATCACATGGTACTATTGGATCCCGGATCTGTTTAGAACAGACTGTGTAATGACTTAAATTATATATGATGGTGCTCTACTATAATAGAGCGTAGCCGTGTATTATTCAACATAAATTTTCTGTGCGCTTATAAAACTTTCAGCCGAGATGTGAGCATTTTGAGATAGATCTCGATTCCAGCAATCAGAAGGTACTATTGGATCGCGGATCCGTTTAGAACAGATTGAGTAATGACGTAAATTAGATACGATGGTGATATACTATAATAGAGCGTAGCCGTGTATTATTCAACATAAATTTTCTGTGCTCTTTTAAAAGCCAAGATGTGAGCATTTTTAGACAGATATCAATGCGAGCAATCAGATGGTACTATTGGATCGCGGATCCGATTGAAACAGACTGAATAATGGCGTGAACAGTTTATGAAGGTGCTATACTATAACAGAGCATAGCAGTGATTATATTCACCATGAATTTTCTGTGCCCTTTTAAACGTTTCAACCAAGGTGAGAGCATTCTTGAATAGATATCAATGCCAGCAATCAGATGGCACTATTGGTTTGCGGATCCGATTTAAACAGACTGAGTAATGACCTAAATAGTTTATAAAGGTGCCATACTATTATAGAGCACAGCAGTGATTATATTCAACATGAATTTTCTGTGCGGTTTTGAACGTTTCATCCAAGTTGAGAGCATATTTGGATAGATCCCAATGCGGCAATCAAGTGGTACTATTGGATCCCGAATCCGATTGAAACAGACTGAGTAATGACGTAAACAGTTTAAGATGGTGCTATACTATACTAAAGCATAGCAGTGAATATAATTAACATGATTTTTCTGTGCGCTTTTGAACGTTTCAGCCAAGGTGAGAGCCTTTTTGGGTAGATCCCAATGCCAGCATCAGATGATATTGTTGGATCCCGGATCTGATTGAAACAGACTGAGTAATGGCGTAAACAGTTCATGAAGGCGCTATACTTTAGTAAAGCATAGCAGCGAATATGTTCAACATGAATTTTCTGCGCGCTTTTAAACGTTTCAGCCAAAATGAGAGCATTTTTGGATAGATCTCAATGCCTGCAATAAGATGGTACTATTGGATCTCTAATGCGATTGAAACAGACTGGGTAATGATGTAAACAGCTAATGAAGGTGCTATACTATAATAAAGCATAGCAATGATTATATTCAACATGAATTTCCTGCGCGCTTTTAAACGTTTCAGATTTCGATCTCTATCTAAGGGGCTCTAATCTTATCTGAAGCTTTTGAGAGTGCCTAGATAATTCATGTTAAGTATTACATACTTTATTAATTTTACTCTATCATATTAAAAAAGCTGACATTCTTAACATCGTTACCTTGTCTGTTCTAGAAGATTCTGACAAGCTATAGCGAATTCTGATTCCTTGGATCGAACTCTATCTAAGCGGCTCTAGTCTTGTTTGAAACGATTGAGAGCGCCTAGAAAACTCATGCTGAATATACCGTACTTTGTTCAATTTACTCCATTATAGTCCAAAAAACTGAGGTTCCAAACGTCGTTACTCTGTCTGTTCTAAAAGATTCGCACATCCAATAGCATTTTCTGATTCCTTGCATCGAACTCTATCTGAGGGCTCTAATCTTAGCTGTAACATTTGAGAGCGCCTAGAAAATTCATGCTGAATCTAAATAGCGCCTTGAAAATTCAAGCTGAATTACATGCTTTGTTAAATTGATTTTATAGTGATACGATAAATTCGTATTCTTAAAGTCATTACTCAGTGTGTTATAAAAGAATCCAATAGCGTTTTCTGATTCCTTGCGTCGAATTCCATCTAACGGGGCTGCCATCTTGGCTCAAACGTTTGAAAGCGACTAGAAAGCTCATGTTAAATATCACATACTTTGTTAACTTTATTCTATTATGGTACAACAGACTCGAATTCTAATCGTCATTACTCATTCTATTCTAAAAGAATCTGACATCCAATAGCACTTTCTGAATCCTTGCATGGAACTCTATCTAACAGGGGTGTCATCTTGGCTCGAAAGTTTAAAAGCGACCAGAAAGTTCATGTTAAATATTTCATAGTTTGTTAATTTTTTTTCTATTATAACACAAAAAACTGACATTCTAAATTTCATTACTCAGTCTGTTCTAAAAGAATCTGACATCCAATTGGATTTTTTTGTTTCTTTGCATCGAACTCTGTCTAACGGAGCTCTAATCTTGGCTCAAACATTTGAGAGCTCCTAGAAAATTCATGCTAAATATTACATACTTGGTAATCTTTACTCTTTAATGGTACAACAATTTCAAAATTTAAACGTCACTACTCAGTCTGTTCTAAAAGAATCTGGCATCCATAGCATTCTCTGATTCCTTGCATCGAACTCTATCTGACAGGGCTCTAATCTTGGCTGAAACGTTTGAGAGCGCCTTGAAATTTCATGTTAAATATCGCATACTTTGTTAACTTTACTCTATGATGGTACAACAAGTTCGTATTCTAGACGCTACTCTAAAAGAATCTGACATGCAAGAGCATTTTCTGATTATCTGCATCGAACTCTATCTGACGGGGTTATCATCTTTTCTGAAACGTTTGAAAGGCATAGAAAAGTCATGTTAAATGTTACGTACTTTGTAAATTTCATTCTTCAATGGTACAACAAATTCGTATTCTAAACGTCATTATTCAGTCTGCTCAAAAGTATCTGATATCTAGTAACGTTTTCTGATTCCCTGTATTGAGCTCTATCTAAAGGGGCTGTCATCTTTTCTGGAACGTTTGAAAGCGCCTTGAAAATTCATGCGAAATATTACATTCTTTGCTAATTTCGTCCTATAATATTACAACAAATTCGTATTCTAAGCTTCGTTACTCAGACTATTCTTAGAGAATCTGACATCCAATAGCATTTTCTGATTCCTGGCATCAAACTCTATCTAAATATGCTCTCATGTTGGCTGAAACGTTTGAAAGCGCCCAGAAAACTAGGGTTTAACATTACACGGTTTTGCTCTATTATACTATGGCACCTTCGTATTCTAAACGAAATTGCTGTGTCTGTCTGAAAGGATCCATAATCCAGTAGCATTTTCTGATTCCTGGCATCCAGCTCGATCTAAAATTGCTCCTATCTTGGCTGCAGCACTTGAAAGCGCGTCTTGCTCTATTATAGTATGGTACCTTCACATTCTAGACGAAATTGGTGAGCCTGTTCTGAAAAGATCCGAAATGCAATAGCATTTTCTGATTTCTGGCACCGAAGTCTATCAAAAGATGCTCTCATCTTGGCTGAAACGTTTGAAAGCACTCAGATAATTCATGTTAATTATTACACAATTTTGCTATATTATATTGTAGCACCTTCATATTCTAAACGTCATTGCTTAGTCTGTTCTAAAAGTATACGGGATTCAGTAGCATTTCTTGGCTCCTCGTATCGAGCTCGATAAAAATGCTGTCATCTTAGCTGAAACCTTTGAAAGCGCCCACAAAATTCATGTTCGATATTACACGGTTTTGCTCTATTATAGTATGGCCCCTTCATATCCTAGGCGCCATTACTCAGTCTGTTCTTAGAAGCATCCGTGATCAGTAGGATTCTCTAATCCTGTCATCGAGCTCTATGCAAAAATGCTCTCATCTTGACTGCAGCGTATCAGTGCACCCAGAAAATTCATGTCACCGTTTTGCTCTGTGATAGTGTAGCACCGTCGTTTTCTAAAACGTCATTACTCAGTCTGTACTAAAAGGATCCGTGATCCACGACCATTTTCTGATCAAGGCATCAAGCTCTCTCACGAAATGCTCTCGTCGTATTTGAGTGTAATAGTACGGCGCCTCTATATTCTAATCTTCATTACTCAGTTTGATGTAGAAGGATCCGGAATCCAGTAGCATTTTCTGATTGCTGGCATCAAACTCTATCAAAATAATTCCAAAAAAAGAATGTTTTTAGCCTAAACGGTGTTGGTACGCCATGGCCATACACCGGTGTTTTCAAAATATGCTCTCATCTTGGCTGATACGTTTAAAGGCGCCCAGAAAATCCATGTTGAATATTACTTGGTTTTGCTCTATTGTAGTGTAGCATCTTCATGTTCTAAACGTCATCACTCAGTCTGTTCTGAAATAATCTCGAATCCAGCAGCATTTTCTAGGTCCTGGCATCCAGCTCTATTTTAAAATGCACTGGACTTAGTATCCTGATCGGCCATTAAAACGGTCGAACTGGATCTGGTACGGACTCGCGAAATCCGACTGTATAATTAAAGCAGAGGAAACCAGATGGTCCTTGCGGACGTTTACTGTTTCTGATTTCTGCCAGTGCTCTGAATGTTGAGTCGTAGTAATTCGAGTAAGCGCTGGTAACCGACGAGAGTAACTATGACTGTCCTAAGGTAGCCAAATGCCTTGTCAGCTAATTACTGAGGCGCATGTATGCCTTAACGAGATTCCCACTGTCCCTGACTACTATCTAGCGAAACCACAGCCAAGGGAACGGTCTTGGCAAAAATAGCGGGAAAAGAAGACCCTCTCGAGGTTGACTCTAGTTTGACATTGTGAAGAATTAAGAGAGGTGTGGCATAGGTCGGAGATCACGTTCGCGTGTTCACCAGTGAAATACCACCACTGTCATAGATTCTTTACTTATTCGGTGAGAAGACTTTCGACTCATTTTATCTGTATTAAGTGAAGTCACCTGGTGACGTTACAACTCTCGCTTAAGACAGTGTCAGGCGGTGAGTTTGACTGGGGTGGTACATTTGTGAAACTGTATCGCAGTTGCTCTAAGGCTAGCTCAGAGAGGACGGAAGCTCTCGTAGAGCAAAAGAGCAAAAGCTTGCTTGATCTTGACTTCCAATACGAGTACAGACCGCGAAAGCGTGGCCTATCGATCCTTTTAGTTTAGATTGTTTCTAAGAGGTGTCAGAAAAGTTACCACAGGGAGAACTGGCTTGTGGCAGCCAAGCGTCCGTAGCGACGTTGCTTTTTTATCCCTTCGATGTGCTCTTCCTATCATTGCGAAGCAGAACTCGCCAAGCGTTGGATTGTTTTCCCACTATTAGGAAACGTGAGCTGGGTCTAGACCGGCGTGAGACAGGTTAGTTCTACCCTAATGTTGACTAATTGTTGCGATAGTTTTTCCTGCTTGGTATGAGAGGAACAGCAGGTCCAAACAATTGGTTCGTGGACTTGACCGATTGGTCAAGGGTCTGAAGCTAATATCTGGGGGATTATGACTGAACGTCTCTACGTCAAATCCCACCTAGTCAAGGTAACGATAACTTTGTTTTCCGTAGTGGCGAGGCAGCTATATCTTATGATATTTCGCATATCATAAGAGCTTATACCCTAGTGTATGGCCTTGCCGGTATGGATAAACTCTGCTGGTTGACAATGCCAGATCACTCTGGTTCAATTTCGGGGCCCAAAATCACATGTATGCTGGTCAAGGTGTTGTATCCAGTAGAGCAGTGTTTGTACATTGCGATTTGTTGAGACTATCCTATGATCAGGTGTCTGTGTATATCCTATTATAGATCGTGTGTAATAAATGATAAAATGAGCTAGTGAGATTTCTAATGTGTACTAAATGACTGAATAACATCGAGATTTTTTTCACTTGACATAAAGTGTAAAACGTTGGTCGTCGATAACTCTATGTGTGGGGACTGGGTGAGGAGTGTATTTTCTTTATACACGTAAGGGTGAGATGAGAATTCAAAGTGTAAATCGTGATGTTTCGGTTATCTCAGCATTCATTATGTTCAACAATATTGAACATCAAACTACAGCGCAAGATATATATGTATATATAGGAGCGCATGTACCGCAGTGGTTAGAGGTGCCCTGCGTCGCACACGAAGTCAATGGTTCGATCTCGTGCTCATGGCTCACCAAGCCATCCATCCCTCCGGGGTCGGCAAATTGGTACCAGACAGGTCTCAGACTTGTTTAGGAGGATAAGCAGCACTGACTCGGTTCAGCGGGAGGCCTCCGCAAGTCATTGTAAAGGCCAAATATGCATTCAATCACCTCAAAACGAAGTTAAAAATTGAAGTCGAATGCATGGCGCATCCCTCAGGGATTGATCAACGCCGAGAGCTTTATCCTTTTATCCTTATATATATATATATATATATATATACATATATATAAATGCTATACATCCATTCGGCGTATATTGTTGCTACGCTGTGAACATTGTAATCACAACGGCAAAACATCCACTGTTGAAATGGTCTGGTGGTGGTGTTCGACTCTTGATTCGGTCGGTGTCATCCAATCGAGTGCTTTTCGCATCTGATGGTAGTTGTGGGCAGATTGTTGGGACCGGCTGGTTGTTACCTATGTCGTCTATGTTAGAGATGGCTTAGTAAGCGTACTGAAAGCGGTTCTGAATCAACACAGACCACAACCAAAGGACATATTGTGCGTGATACCAATAACGAGAATGCTGAGAGTTGAACTAACGAACGAGCGAGCGAGCGACAGAAATGACTTTCACCACCGTCGACATATGTCTGCCAGATGCGAAACACACTTTGGCGATTACCTAATTGATTTCGTCAGCGCTATATGCTCAGTTAAAAGGTTCAGCCATGCATGTGGAGTTCAACTTTAGGTGAAACTGCGAACGGCTCATTAGAGCAGATGTCATTTATTTGGAAAATCCTTAATGGATAACTGCGGTGATTTTGGAGCTAATACGTATGCGTAAACCCTGGCTCTATGGAAGGGTGCAATTATTAGAGCAAATCAATCATTTTCGGATGTAGTTTGCTGACTCTGAATAACGCAGCATATCGGCGGCTTGTTCGCCGATATTCCGAAAAAGTGTCTGCCCTATCAACCTGATGGTAGTCTATTAGTCTACCATGGTTATTACGGGTAACGGAGAATAAGGGTTCGACTCCGGAGAGGGAGCCTTAGAAACGGCTACCACATCCAAGGAAGGCAGCAGGCGCGAAACTTATCCAATCTTGAATAGATGAGATAGTGACTAA
The DNA here is from genome assembly GCA_019055375.1 of Parelaphostrongylus tenuis. Lineage (NCBI taxonomy): Eukaryota > Metazoa > Nematoda > Chromadorea > Rhabditida > Metastrongylidae > Parelaphostrongylus > Parelaphostrongylus tenuis. The sequence goes on from JAHQIW010003824.1 coordinate 26,312, forward strand.
AAATAAAAAGACCATTCCTATGGAACAGTCATTTCAATGAGTTGATCATAAACCTTTTTTCGAGTATCAAGTGGAGGGCAAGTCTGGTGCCAGCAGCCGCGGTAATTCCAGCTCCACTAGTGTAAATCGTCATTGCTGCGGTTAAAAAGCTCGTAGTTGGATCTGAGTCGCATGCAATGATTCGCCTTTGGCGTTAATCATTGTTGTGACTATTTGCTGGTTTTCTATTGAATTTCGATTTCTATCAGTGACTAGCGAGTTTACTTTGAATAAATTAAAGTGCTCAGAACAAGCGTTTGCTTGAATGGTCGATCATGGAATAATAAAAGAGGACTTCGGTTCTATTTATTGGTTCAGGAACTGAAATAATGGTTAAGAGGGACAATTCGGGGGCATTCGTATCCCTGCGCGAGAGGTGAAATTCGTGGACCGCAGGGGGACGCCCTAAAGCGAAAGCATTTGCCAAGAATGTCTTCATTAATCAAGAACGAAAGTCAGAGGTTCGAAGGCGATTAGATACCGCCCTAGTTCTGACCGTAAACTATGCCATCTAGCGATCCGATGGGGTATTGTTGCCTTGTCGAGGAGCTTCCCGGAAACGAAAGTCTTTCGGTTCCTGGGGTAGTATGGTTGCAAAGCTGAAACTTAAAGAAATTGACGGAATGGCACCACCAGGAGTGGAGCCTGCGGCTTAATTTGACTCAACACGGGAAAACTCACCCGGCCCGGACACCGTAAGGATTGACAGATTGAAAGCTCTTTCTCGATTTGGTGGTTGGTGGTGCATGGCCGTTCTTAGTTGGTGGAGCGATTTGTCTGGTTTATTCCGATAACGAGCGAGACTCTAGCCTGCTAAATAGTGACTAGATACATATGTCTAGTCTACTTCTTAGAGGGATAAGCGGTGTTTAGCCGCACGAGATTGAGCGATAACAGGTCTGTGATGCCCTTAGATGTTCGGGGCTGCACGCGCGCTACAATGGAAGAATCAGCTGGCCTATCCATTACCGAAAGGTATTGGTAAACCGTTGAAACTCTTCCGTGACCGGGATAGGGAATTGTAATTATTTCCCTTGAACGAGGAATTCCTAGTAAGTGTGAGTCATCAGCTCACGCTGATTACGTCCCTGCCATTTGTACACACCGCCCGTCGCTGTCCGGGACTGAGCTGTCTCGAGAGGACTGCGGACTACTGTATTGAGGCCTTCGGGTCGCGATATGGCGGGAAACAGTTCAATCGCAATGGCTTGAACCGGGTAAAAGTCGTAACAAGGTATCTGTAGGTGAACCTGCAGATGGATCATCGCTGAATTTATCACCACAAAAAACGAAAACTACAGTTTTTGATTTGTGGATGGACGGCTTTGATCAACGAGAAACCAACATGCATGAATATACATATGTTGACGACTATGTCGTCAAATAGTTGGTAGTATCGTATCATCACCCATTAAAGCTCAACATACAAGGTGTCTATATGTATAAGTATGAATCGTTCTAGAGTGACGATTATGATTGCTTATACGAGCGAAGGCGTACGCACAAATGTCACATTAAGAATGTGAATATATGTGGTGGTATTTTCACATTTCTTTCTGTGTGTTGTGTTTGTATGAAGACTTAATGAGCATTGCTAGGATGCCACCTTGAACGACCTATTCATTATTACACGATCCAATATCGATCGCGTTAATCGATGCTATAGTGTTGGTGATTATACAAAATACACATAGTTATTTATATGTGTGTGTGTGTGTCTGTGTGCGTGTGTATGTGTGTGTGTGTGTGTGTGTGTGTGTGTGTGTGTGTGTGTGTATGTATGTGTGTGTGCATGACATGTTTGATCGTTGTTCAAAATTCGTCAATAAACAACGAAATACGACCATCACACCATAATAATTCTATGTGCATGTGAAACATATTTATCATCAGGAAATCTTAATGATCCACACATCTCATATGAATGGACGCCAACACATAGCAAGAAAAAAAAACCAACCTATTCAATGGTCGTACATAGTTGAAGAAATCACGTATTGTACGCTCTATTATATGGACGTGTATATGTGTGTTAAAATCAAGAATACTAGCTTCAACGATGGATCGGTCGATTCGCGTATCGATGAAAAACGCAGCTAGCTGTGTTATTTACCACGAATTGCAGACGCTTAGAGTGGTGAAATTTTGAACGCATAGCGCCGTGGGTTTTCCCTTCGGCACATCTGGTTCAGGGTTGTTGAAGAAATTCTATTCTAGTCAAGTTGCATATGCAATAAACATAGAGGAAAAACATGGATGTATGACATGATATAATTTCTATGCTTCTCTATGTATGCGACGACTAGATTTGTCAAACGGTATTCGTCGAGACAATAATTCCCGTTTTAGTGAAGAATTACGACGATGGCAACATTCAATAATAATGTACATACAGTGAATATGTATGTATGTATTATTATACCGAATATAAGATATGATGATATGTGCCTATGCTAGTGATGTTGTTACCACCATCGTTAATGTTGGTTATCAATGGGTATCGTTGAAAATCATGAAAATAATTAGAAAAAAAATTTCAATAACTCAAAAAAAAATAATTCAATTTCTCACTATGCCAGATAATAACTTTTTGAGCAACGCATGTGGTCTGTCAAATAGGGCTGACTTATAGAGCTTGATACACGTGTTTAGACCTTAACACTCTCATCAGTCGGGCGGTAACCTTTCCTCTTTTGCCAATCCTCTCGGGGCGTTCAGTCCCTTATACTAAGAGTAAGTGACGGCGAACATTTTGCACTGTAAGTCAGGTTTGATTTTTACTGAATGGACGTTGTTGTACACTCGATTACTCTTGGCTGCTATCGTTAATATACCATGTCTTTTTTTTCAAGTGTTTTCTTAAGACCACAGTCAAATTTCAATATGCCAGATAATTTTTTTGGAACCATTGGGAAAAGACGAAAGGGTACAGCTTGACTGATGGGACTATCAAAGTCGAAAGACGTGTATCGGGCTTTACTACTTAGCTTTATATAACAGACCACATGCGTGACTAAAAAAGTGATTATCTGGCAAATCAAAAATTGAGTGTGGTTTCAAGAAGACACTCGCAACGGAAGGTATGATAAATTAACTACATAAAAACGTAGACTTTCGTCACGCGATTTGTGCATTGATACCAAGGCATATTATCACGTGCCCTCTCCGAAACGTCGTCGTCTAATACCGTAGTTTTGTCCGTGATCTCATTAGCGCAGATCACATTGCAACGTGTCTGCATTCTACGGTCATCATAATTCCTTTCGAAAATCCCTACACATTTGCAGTTCGACCCTTGTTTAGCCTACTTCAATCAATTTCCTGTACTTTTAAACTTCTATTTATTAAGAATTATTCATTATATATCCTTTGCAAGCAACATAATTCGTTCTTCTTCTAATTTCCAAGAGCACTACTAAATCTCTGATTAGCACCAGTTACCCGCGAATCATGCCGAAACGTGAGAGAAATAAAACTTTGCTTGATACAGCTTTTCTTCCACATATTTATCAACTATTAGATATCAGAAATCCCAAGGATTTTAGTGACATGCTTGATCTTCGGGAAAAACTTTTTAGTGCGTTGTTACAACTAAAAGAATAGTAAGCGCACTCGGCGCCGTTTACATTGGAACATACATCATCATTTTTGACAGATTACTCACGTATTCTATGTTCTACTCATTATGACGAATTTTGGGTTTTGTATAGATTTCCTCATCAAGGGCAGTCTTCAATATTTACATACGTCAGATGATCACGCTAAATAAGAGGTTGGCTTTCTGAAACATAGCCTTAGTGTGTGTTCCTCTTTTTATGTGCAGCTCCCATCAAGGAGTATTCTGTTCCAAAAAGGTTAAATTTTTCACTATACTGTGTTTACACATCAAATGACAATGACCATTGTTTCATTTTAACAACAAGAATTCTACTTATTTAGCCGCTTTTTAGTGGTGACATGATTTTGCGAATATAACACAATGACGATGAGTGATGTGCAAAACTTTGACATCAAGAGGAAATTGAATGCGCATTTCACCCTTTCTGATGGCGCGTGCCTCAATTAACTGCATTACCAACGCGTGTTTGCCACCATTCTTTCTACGCTACGGGGCATCATTCTGTCAGCAATCATTGTTAGTCGGTATCGACATTGAACCCAGTTACGCTGACGCATATTGGATATATATGTTATAGGCAAGAAATCTTTCCATTTAACCGCTTGTTAGCAATGGTATGATCTTACGATCATACCCAGTGATGTTGAGTGGTAAAAAGGACTGTGTCGATAGTGCAACTGGTTCAAACACGGTCCTCGGGAAGGATGAAATGCGTGTTTGAGTTCCACTTGGCGCCAAAGTTATACACATCACTCATCGTCATTGGAGATTTTTTTTTCATGTAATTTTCATTTTAAAAAAGGAAACAGGGGTTGGTGAAAATGTAAAGAAGTTGGATTGAATCAGTACGCGTTCACGAGATCTCTACAGGGCTTCCATCAAAGCGATAAAAGCGAATATAACATTCATCTTGACACAATCCGTCTATTTTCTTATTCGTACAGTGAAAGCAGGCAGTATTGACGATTTTAGGTTTCGTTTGTCTATAAGATGTTCCAAAATTCTACAACATTGAACAAATATAATTAATCCTGTTTAAGACACGACGAATCAATTTTTCTATGTGATAGTACTCGCAACCATCAGTATGATTGGTTTATGTGACGCTAGAAAAATCTATCAAAATTTCATGTCCGCAATGTGGTCACCGTTCTTCCGTATTCTTTTGTCGGGACTCAGTGCATACACTGGTTTCGAGCGCATCGGTTGCCCTTCTTCATGTGAAGTCAAAGTTGCTATGAGCATCTTTTCAAGAATTGATGTCGGGATCTCGAACAAGCAACTCCAGATGAAAGCAAGACAATACGAGAGTACAACAACAGGAATCGCTCGGTAGACGTACTGAAAAAATGAAGTAAATTTGCGAAACAGTGAAGTGACATTTGATTTATTTGGATTGATGAAAACACAATACAATCCTATCTATCCATATGATAGTATATGCATATATATATATATGCATATATATATGTGTGTACACATACATATATGCGTGTATATATGCGTAAATGAGCGCATGTGGCGCAGTGGTTAGAGGTGCCCTGCGTCGCACACGAGGTCAATGGTTCGATCTCGCGCTCATGGCCCACCAAGCCATTCATCCCTCCGGGGTCGGTAAATTGGTACCAGGCAGGTCTCAGACTTGTCTGGGAGGATGAGCAGCACTGACTCGGTTCAGCGGGAGGCCACCGCGAGTCATTGTAAAGGCCAGATATGCATTCAATCACCTCAAACGAAGTTAGAAATTGAAGTCGAATGCATGGCGCATCCCTAAGGGATTGATCAACGCCGAGAGCTTTATCCTTTTTATCCTTTTTATATGCGTAAATGTGTGCATATATGCGTATACATATGTATATATATATGTGTATATATATTACATACATGTGTATATATACCTCTTCATTTGACATTTTCTATAGTTCCTCGAACAATAATAATCTGACAAGAATATAACATGTTTTGAGCCATGCCTAAGTGATATACAGGTTGGTGAGCTTCCAGCCGGTAGGACGAAACAGGCTCCTGTTATACCACTTAGACAAGGCTTAAAACATGTTATATCCCTATCAGAATATATATATATATGCGCATGTATATGTATATATGTACATATATAAATGTATATATACGCCTACCCAAATATGTATATACATATGTATAGACATAGATATATACATAGATACATATATATATATATATATATATGTATATATAAATACATATTTGGTAAGCAGTGTGGATGTGCAGAAAACCCTTTTTGGTATGCAAACTTTGATAGTTTTTTTTGTCAAAACGTAGATTTGATTTGTTTCACTGCATACATGTCTTATTGAGTTCTTCAGTACATATAATCGTCATTGAATTAGTTCTTTTCCCACATCCTGAGAGACAGGGTTTCCTTCACGTGCTTTAACATGAATCATTGCTTTGTAATTCTTGATGAGCTTCCATTCTGTAATGATTCATCCTCTTGAGCATTTGTTTCCTGGAAATCAAGTTTCCTCTAGGTTTATCTGCAAAATCATTTCCTATCTCCTTTAAGTGACCAACTAAGTGCCGCTATATCACTGATACCTTTGAAAAGATGAAGATACTGCTAACAAAACAATTAGTGGTGAGATATACCATAATGATGATTCAGTCTTTATTCATTCACTCACGCTATTTCATTTTCTACTCATCACTTTCATCGATTACTAAAATCGATGGCTGTTTTCTCAAACAGCCTCTTCACACTGAGGAAGAAGTGCTCCAAACTTTATGGTAGAAGAACTTCGGTAGCTTGACAGAAGCTTTTCCTTTCAGTCGTGTATTCGTCGTTTGTACTTATGACATGAAAAGATTTCATCAAAAACTTCCGCAAACGTCACAAATCTCATACCACCTTTCTGCTATATGTAACAAAGCATGGTGAGATGAAGTAGCCTTCACAAGGATGCGAAAAAACGTAGGTAAAGTATCCATTAGCTTCAGCTTATAAGAACACGGATACTCAGAATAGAAATGCTTCAAATTTTCGTCCACAGATAGTTTCGGCCAAGGTCGCCTTTTCGTTAATGCTACGCAATGATAGAGATGTTGCGTCAATATCAATATAAGCATTAGATGATCAAATAGAATTCATTCATATTTAACCGCTTCTAGCGGTAGTATGATGCTACAAATATATCCACTGGTGTAGAGTCATGGGCAAAGCTACGTCACGCGGGTCTCAAATCCGCATCGCACTCTATTCGGGAGTGCGTGCTTTAAGCCGTTGTGCCACCAACGCCTGTTTTGGCAACCACTATTTCTACGCTACAACGTATCTATATGATGCGGTAGTCGCTATCGACATTTAACGCGGTCGCGGTGACAGATATCGGATATTAGATGATCAAATAGAATTTTTTTCTATTTAGCTGATTTTGGCGGTCGTATGATGTTACAATTAAACCCCTTGATCTATGATGTGCTAAACTTGCAAATCAGGAGTCAGCAGTGTAACGGGTTAGAACACACGCTCCCTATGAGTGAAATGCGGGTTCGAGTCCTGGCTTACGCAAAGATTCTGCACATCACTGTACACCAATGAAAATCAGCATTAAAGTCGATCGTCTAACAAATTATAAGTTCAACTGACCGCCTGCCACATGGAAATAAGATTGAATGGTCGGTCATCCAGGTCGAAGACGTAGTAAATAACAAAAAGGTGCACAATATAGGCGCAATATGACAGTCTGCCTAAAGGTTGCCAGAGTGGATGGTCCATGAATTTGGCAATAAGGCCTGCAACACTATCGGGAAGTCAAAAGATTCAGAGCCGCCATAGAGTTTTGGAAATCCTGAAGCATATTGTGGTCGGATAGAGGAAATTATGCTGTCACCAAATACTTTTGGATGATGGCTTATTACCTGTCACCTATTTTCTCCTCAATCAACGTGTCATTCGCACGCGAATCGAAAAGGCATCTATTCGTTTGTAGTGTAAGGCGAATTCGCGTGATATCCAATCTTTCCAAGGTTATGACAAGCACCTTCATTTTTGCTCAGGACAAGTGCCGTACAGTACCATGGTATATTTATGTGGAGGCTCGGTGCGTGTGCTGATGAGAGATTGCGGTAACTTTTACAGAATTTCACGTCCGATTCCATTTGGATTTAATGGCACACAATTTTTTTACCAATGAGATAACATGCCGAATATTGCAACCACTGCGGCAGTAAATCCATTGGTGCAACTACACAGAGCTGAGTGGACTGAATGTCAAAACGTCAAAGCATTAGGTCGTTTCATAAGTTTGGCACTGGAGCAATGAACACCAAATTTAACAACCAGAATTAATTAAATTGCATGACTCTGGTATCGTTCAGGAGAAAATGCTAGTGAAGACGTGTGCAAAATTAATGAAGCGTAGGGCGATGACGCGCTTGTGGACGGCTAGAAAGTGATCCGCAAAATTCAAGGCTAGAGAGAACAGTTCGGAGAAACAACCGCACTCGAGCCGTCCACTGAAAGCTCCATTAGTTTTGCGCCTCGCTTCACTAGTATTTTCCCACACGCCCCATTCGTGCATGAGTAGCAAACGAATATGTTCCATAGCACCTCCATCTCAAAGCAAATATAGGCAAGTTGTTTAATAAATATTTGCAAGAAAATGCGCAATTAGACAATGCCAAAGTTATAAAAATCTAATCACTTCCGGTTGATGAATTTTATATTTAATGCTGTAATACCAAAACTTATGGAACGACACAATAAAAAAAATGGACGACTTTTTTAATTCATTTCTCTGTGGATTGCTAAGAGGCAGCAATTTCTCTTTCAAATTCGCGTAATGACGGCGGAATCCCGTGATTTTCGCAGCTTCTGTGGCCTTTCTCATTTTCTTTCTTCCGCTGCTCCATTTTTAAAATATGTGCTATTGTTCGCATGGAGAGATCTATGCACTTTGGAAAAGTTACTGAATTGAATGCAACCGTGCAGCTCTGCAGTTCCATGATAGTTGACCTCTAGCCTTCCTACCTTTCTAGAACTTCTGTAAATATACTGAATGAGCTGGTTAAGCCTTCTAAATGACAACAATGACGTAGTCGTAGAATGTTATTGACACCAAGAGTATAGCATACTTCGCCAAATTACTGCTTTCAAATGTTTCCGTTCACACTTAGTTTTTAGCACTAAAGTCGTCTGTGATGTAGTTGAGAAAGCTAGTCTGCCCTGTAGAACTTCTTCCATGTTTAAGGTAAACAATCACCATAGGCTCAAAACTTCTACAAATCAGCGTTGAACGCTTCGACTTCGCCTTTTCTCTAGCTTGCTATCAGTACATAAATACCGAAGATGGTTGAAGCGGGAGTTCATCCACATCATTTTAGTCGTATGCGTCCGATTTGTAGTATTAGTTCGACAAATAACGACTTGTGGCCGACTGATTAGTCTTGCGCGGCGCCCCTTCCCGCGGGCTGATCCAGCACCTCGCCCTCATTACTTTTCGGCAATCAATAGCGAGCGTCTTGCGGAGTGCCCCGCTTGGCTGTCTTGAGGATGCAGGAGCTATATTGAACGAGTATTATATGATGTCCATGAAGTAGATATATCTTTAATTGAGCGATGAAGCCGAGAAGACGAAATGACTGGTAAAATTACTGGAATTCGCACACTGAAAAAAGATATGTGAGACGACGACAAATGATAAATCGATCTTATTTGCTGAACAAGGGCTTTTCTTCGAAACGTTAGCAGTGATTTAGAAGCTTAGCTCTCTGACTAAAGCATCACGCAACCGGTTCTTGAAGACGCCCTTTTGTAACGCTGCAAAGTTCAAAATAAAACCATGCTTCACGCCCTCCGCTCGCCTTCATTTTCCTTAAACGCATAGTTCGCTGGAAGCACGAAAAGCATATCAACGTGTAGAAAAACCTTTAGAGTATTTAAGTCATCGTTTTATCAATAGTTCCTTTCAACATGGCGAGAAAATTTCCAATTGAATAACAAATTGCATCATACATATCCAACGGCCAAGCCAGCGATCAATTAATCCCAATCCCCACTCCCTCAATTCCATGGACTAGCTGATAAACAAGCTTGCCGAAAATGTAGAGCTCGATCTCAATCTTCATGCCAGCGATATTTGCAGAATTTAACTACATCGTTGGAATAAATGAAACTTGCGCTATCGAATGATTACCATTAGTCTAAAGAAAGAGCTCTGTTCGTCGAGGTGTGAAGCACAAAATCTTTTCCTTCTCCGATAGCGCTATCAAAAGAGCTTTTCCAAAAAACATGAACATTTTTAAGTTTTTTCGAAATCTGCGCTATCTAATGAGTGCTAGTACTCTAAGCAAGGAGTTTTGTTGAATAAAATAAAAGCGAGATAAAAAAAAGCAGTGTCAGCGTCCAACATAATTTTATTTCGGATTGTATAGCGTTTGGAGATGGTGTTTTGAAAAAAAGGGTTACATGTGACTTTAGCCGAAGACTAAGCTTTAGAATGTTTATCAACACTATGTAGAAAATTCCTGTTTAGCTTATGAGATCGGTTTCTTAATTGTCGGTGTCTAACACATAAGTACTAAAAAAAAGTTGTGATATGATCAAATAAAGCGCTCGGTTGAGGAAAAACACCCTTAACACCGCTGGAAATTTACAGTTCATACATAAATTTAATCAAAAACAACAATAATTATTCTTCAAGATAAATTACATCATATCCACAATCTTCTGCCAAAGATCTTCAGGCTTCCGGATCCTCTCGAAATACTATCACTTGGGTTTCGAATCAAGAAACTCCTGACATGCCTCTCCAACTTGATCAAGTGTCTCAAATCGGCGTCTACGGAGGAAATGTTCCATCAAGCGGAACTGGACTATAATCGGACGGCACAGCATCCGAGGTGTAGGCTGGGTATGGCGAGACGTCGACTTCTCCAATTATCAAACTTTTCCTTAGTCTTCTTTGCGGCGTGAAATTTGGCATTGTCTTGCTGCAGCGCGCTTTCGACGAATCAATGTTCGAAGAGTAAATTGAAATTTGATACACTATAGCCAGCGTTTTGTGAAATTTGATACACTATAGCCCTGGGAATTTTATGAAAATATTTCTGACATATTACCATAAATTTACAATGATCGATACTTCGTGACAGACATGAAGTTTGAGTTTTTCGCGAGTGTTAAAGAACTCCTCTTCAACCTAGTAAAACAAGATCGTCAAATAAACAAAGCAGCAGTTAACACCTGCGCGTCCTCTCCTCTTACGTTTTAAGGCCGTGAAACGGTTCTTTGACACTGTTATATACAGCGTGAGATACGCGGCGTATCCTTGCCTTTGCTGGTACGATGGCATTGAGTACTACCCTTCCTGCTTGCATAATCAGCTCTTTTAAGGTTCACATTGCCACCTCAGCTCACTATGATTCAAACAGTCTGATGGGCCCCGAAATTCCAGCTGTCTTAAGTCCTGCTCAACGCTGCACGCTATGGCTTTCCAAAGTCATTAGAACAAGGCCCTCTTCTTTTGTTGTGCTCCTTTTCTGATGGTCACTTAAAACTTGATGAACTCTAAACGCGAGGGCTCGACACTCACGTGTAGCTAGGAAATCTCTTTCATAGTGTACACAAAGGATCTCATTTATAGGTGATTTCTAACCGCTTCTCGATATACTTCCAAATTGCTTCATCGCAGTCTTTTTTATTGATATAACTCATAGAATGCAAAGAAGGAATATGCGAAGTTGAGGCAGCTGCAATAGGGGCTTAGTACAATGAATCCTCTTTATCAAAGCACAATGTCGCTTACAATTCGCGTCACGTTTGACCTTTTATCCACCAACGTCGCGCGTCAGGTAGCCTAACGACTCACCGGCTGAAGGTTTTTCTCTGAGACAAATGCGTGACTGTGACATACTAGCATAATTATCGGAATGTTTTTTTTCCTGGAATGGATTTGAGCAGAAGGAAGTGAAAGAGTGAGAGATAACCGGTAGGCATCTTGAGTTTGAGCTACTCAATGAATATCGCAAATATAAAAGCTGAAACTACAATACAGTGGGAGCTAAATATAACATGCCTGATAATTATTTTGTAAGCCACATATGTGGACTGTTATGGTCAATTGTACAGCCTGATACACGTAATTCGGCTTTGGCAGCCTCGTCAGTCGGCAGGTCCTTTGTCTTTAGCTGATCTTCTCGGAGGAAACCCACCTCCCTACATAAACTGAGCGCAGACGTACTATTTACACTTGTCACTAAGTGGGATTAAATTATTATAGGACGAAAATTTTTGATATTTGAGCGTGCTCTTAAGAAAACACTCGAAAAGAAGGTTTGATATATTTGACAATGCCAGCCAAGAGTAGTCAAGTGTAGAACAACTGTCCATTCAGTAATATTTTCATTTAATGCCATCGTGCAGATAGTGCGATTGCTCCTACTTTATTTAGGGAATTAGGTTCGCCCCGAGAGCACTAGCTAAAGACCAAAGGCCTGCCTTGCCCGGCTGACGAGGCTGCCAAGGCCGATACACGTGTACAGAGCTGCACAAGCGCCCATAACATGCCACATGCATGGTTCAAAAAATAATTATTGAGCATATTGAAATTCGAGCGTGGTCTTAAAAAAATACGAAACGAAAAAAGTAATTATAACCAAACCTCCCCATCCAAGGTGATTCGCCACTATCACCCACGATACTGCAAGTGCCCAACCGATACGAGAGAAATTGTTGTAGGTGCCTCGTACAAGTTTACTGAAATACAACTGGATGTTGCTATCAGAACTATAGCGGAATTTGCGGAAAAAATATTTTCCAGAGGTTTGTAATAGCAAGTAAAATAAATCAAATTAGATGGGCTTCAAGAAAAGTGGAGGCAAACAATTAGCACTTCCAAAGCAAGCGCTCCTAAGTTGAATGTTTTCAGCTTTGTAATCCATATTATAGTGTTAATTGGTGTACAAAAATCTTATCGAATTTTTATCTATTCCATCGTCAACTCATAGATAAGACCTCAAGCAAAGCAGGGAAAATTGGCATCCTCAGCGGGGAAGAGAAATTACATGCAATTTTTCTCAAATTTCAAAAGTATTAGTTGGTACAACGACTTTATTTGGCACTCTAAATTCTTGATTAGGACACTTGCGCAATCTTCGTAATCTGGAAGATGGCGGAAACATGCACCTGTCCAATTTCACCCATTTTGATAGGATGCCATGTGAATTATAACCATATGATTGTTGAGATGTGAGTCAAATATGGGAACCGATGCATATGTATCATAGACACAAACCCCCAATACGCCTTTACGAAGCAGCTCACGTTTTCACGATATCATCGAGGCCCTCACTTTGGCTCAGCTTTCAAGTATCGCTTGTATTTCATTATTCTTGATGTCTGTGCACCATATGTTTGATTGCGGATACTTTACTCACTATGGAATGTCCAAAGTATTTGCAACTTTCATTTGCTCGAGAGAAGTCCGTCTCATAAGGGGGGTGCATTTAGAAACTTGTATTTTGTTCACTTTACACCTACTCATTATCACTTTTTTCCAATTGATAATGCCTACTTCCACAAATAAGCATGGTTGATAGCAACTGATTCTATCTAAACGTTGAGCTATTACGGAATGCATTTTTATCTGTCTTGCATGATCTGTGCTTCACAGTCACTGCCCTGGAATTACTTGCACTCAAATCACCATTCAGAAAAGTCTACAAACTCTTCGCGTGAGGGGTTCGGCCAGCTGCCTTGAAAATTTTTCTTCGTCATATAAGTCGCTAACTGCCAGATGGGCTAATTCTCTTTAGCGCTGTAAGACAACCGAGCTAAATTTTTCCTGCTGAACCACGAAAAGCAAATTTTTCTCTGACAGATTTGATACCCATCACAGTCCCCAGGAGGATGGCAAGACTTAATGTGCGGGGGAGATGAAAACCGACTTCAATGATGATCGGCTTTGCTACTATACTGCGCTCCCCATTCGCAGAACATGTTAGTAAACGGAAGCTGAACCTTATCATAACTTTCCAATAACGATAGGAATGTTTCTTAACCCCAGTTCGATATACCTTTACAAGTTGTGCTGTGACGTTGAATCTCAGTGATCACCCACAAATTTGATTTTAAAATCGTTCTCAATTGGTAATTTCAATTGTTATTGAATACGCATAGCAATTCATTTCGCCCAACACTAAATCCTATTCGAATGATGGTTCACTGACTAATATTACTTACCTCCATTCGTCGCGCCCTATCTGGTAGTCATGAATACCGTAAAAGACAGCAGAAGGCAACTGAAGCGGCAACAATCCATCCCAAGATTATCGCCATCTGGAAATTTTTTGTCTGTGTGAGTTTAGTAACATGACATGCCAGTGACATGAGACCCTGGTACGAAAACTCTATTGTTCAAGCGGCAATCATCTATCCTTTCGCGCATTTACTTTATTCATAATTATTTGTTGTGGATGCTAATTCAGTATGGAATATGGGCATGACTCAGGTATAGCTATAAGGTACCTTGTCGTTGGTACAATATGAACACTGAAAAATGGCACTTTGGCACTTTATGATCTGTTTTCACAGTTTCTTCTTTCACTGTACCGATCCCAGTGCTTCTAAAATCAAAGTTTCCTTTCGTCTTTTCTTGAACGTCGTAGAATGTGGTTGAAAGCTTATTCTTGCTATCTCCTAAAGCTGATTGTGGTTTCCATATAGCGTTCGTTTTTGACTACCGGAGGGTGTTGAAGGGGGAGTCGCCTTCACGAGAGTCGCTACGAGCACAATCTTCGGCCATGGCGCCTCCCAAGTCGGAAGCGCCCAATAATTTGTAATAGAATA
>JAHQIW010003827.1:0-23705 GCA_019055375.1 Parelaphostrongylus tenuis
AATCTAATGGACAACGATGGATGCCGCAAAATCGGATCTCAGATGAGACATTTGATGACGAAAGCGGTGGTAAAAGAAAAAAAGTCCGATACACCAGAAAACGTAGGATTTTCTCAACGAAGCAGGCACATTTCTCATTGCCCATGTACACTTCGATGGCATGCAAAAGACGGCACGAACTGCCGCTTTTTCTGCTTTAACCAGTTCACTTCCGCAACCTCAAACTGGGCATGTCCTCTATAGCGGGGGCGGTTCCACTTCCTTTGCTCCGATTCATCGCCGGCCATAGTACAGCTTATCATTGCAAGACCCTCAGCTAATTTTGGGCCTGGTCTTGCAACAAGAAGCAGTGCTGGAAGTGCTCTAGTCGGAGACTATGACAGAGGAGGTGGCGTCGTTCCCACGCTGGCGTACACGCCCAGTTTGGGTCCGCGGAAGTCAACCGCTCAACAGATCGCTTACTTGATACAAGTGATGGCGGCAAATTAGCACCATTCTGACTCTACAACACCATCGAACGAGATAGTGGAAAAATCGAAAGCAGAGCGAAAAATAGGGCCATCGAATTTACCGAGATTAAAATACCGAAAGCGACGTCGCGTCGCGCACGATCGCGGCAAAATTCAAATAATTTTGAATATTGAATATTTATACATATTTATATATTTGTATTTATTGTTCTTATTTAATATTACTTATTTTATGTTATTTCCTTATTATTTTTTATTATTATTTTCATTCATATATCCTCTTTTTCGTATATTTATACTTTACATTTATATTTTTTATTAATTATTTTTTTTATCAATATATATTTACTTATATTTATATTGAATATTAATATTTACTGGACACAAGTGGCATGAGTGAATGAACAGCACTCTACTCCACGATGCTAGCGAAGATGAAAGCGGAAAAAAAGCCACAACCACTGCCGAGATCAGGCGACCAGCTATAGGGTAATCGAATTTTAATGGAAGAAGCGACGTCGCGTCGCGGCGGCGCGACCGATCTCACGATTAGGCGGGAAATCAGAAATTTTCAAAAACGTGGAACACATCGTTTTTTTTGAACACGAGAGACTGCAGTGTGTCAACATCTCACATTCCACCTGTACGATGATCATTAGTAAGGGTGAAAGTATAGAAAAACTCCACTATAGGCGAAAATTCGGGCGACTCAGAGCGCTCGTGAAACTCACAGCGCACGCGGCGTCGCGTCGCGACAAACGCGATCGACTCGCGTCATTTGGCGGGAAATTTGAAATACTGACGAGGTCCTCTTCGAGGCTTCCTTTACATCCTATTTTCTCCCCCCGCGCTTCATAGGATTCAAGCTTGTAGTTCTGTGAGGAAGGTTGTTTATCTGTTGTTTTGTTTATTTGTTTACTTGTTTACTCAAATGTTTACGTTGTTTACACTTAGACTTCCCGTCGTTCATTCATTTTCTTCCTTCTTCGAGGCCGATTTCTTATCTCTTTAGTTCATAATTTTCTTTCTATTTTAGGGGCTGAACTTCGCTTTTTTTCGTTCATTTTTTATTTTTTTATTTGTTTATCATTTATTGTTATTATTCTTGATTATTTTAGGCCTAATATTCGCTACTTTTTTGATCATTATTTTTGCATTTTTTATCATTTCTGCTGAATTTCTCACGTATAAGCCGATGTTTAAGCTTCCGTTTCCAGCTTAGAAAATTTGTGGGCAGCAGCTAAATTTTTGCCCCCCTAGTGGTTTTCACTTTTTCTTTTTGACTTTTCTCTATCTGTCTGGTGTTTCCCATGCGATTCGCCCGTCCTTTTCACTTGCTTTTACATTCTCTTTCCAATCCAAGGCATAGTCTGTGAGAGAGCCTAATCGGTCGACTTCCGCGGACCCAAACTGGGCGTGTCCGCCAGCATGGGAACGACCCCACCTCCTCTGCCCAGCTGCTCGCTGGCTACAGTACTGCTTTTCGTTACAACACTTGCTTATTGTCAGCATAGATCTATTCCTATATTTTCAAATCTTCTATTTTTTGCGCCCGCACAGGTGGATAGAATGATGTCATCAACTTATCCTTCTTGGTGATCTACCTAGGTATCTTTAGGGACCCTCCGATCGATGACGACTGCTTTCAATTTTCCCGACTTGGATATCTCTCCGATTCGAGCCGAAGAGCGAAGACGAAAGCTATGTTGATGGACGTCGGGAACAGCAACTGATCAGCAGAAGAAATCCTTCCGTGGTTCAGTTTAGAAATACGCATGTTTTTTTCGCAGCAATTTATAGTAGGTAGCAGAGCGGTGGCCTCCGTGGTGTAGTGGTATCACACGCCCTCAGATAGATGAAGCGCAGGTTCAACTCCCGCCCGAGGTCTCCAGAGGTCTCGATATCACTCGGCATCCAGCGGATACGCGATACCTTTGTTTTGTATTCACTAAGTCGGTAGATGTTCTTCGCACCCTATCACCCATACATTTGCATTTTCCACTTATTTGCATGAAAAATCGGTGCTTGTCCATCACGAGGCGACAAATGAAAAACTATTTCGTATTTGCTGAATAGGAACTTTTTCTAGGGGTGTAAGTGATTATTCGAAAGCTCAGAGTTCGGGCTAGAGCCCTGCGTGGCCGGTTTTAGAAAAAGTTTTTTCTTGACGTTGTTACAGAAGGAAATTCTTTTATCTTACGGAGATTTTGTTACAGAATGACGACAATGCTCTACATGAAGTCTTAGAAGGATTGTCCATTTCTGGCGATGATGACTTCAAAAATCCATCTGACGTCGTTCGAAGTACAAGGAATATTTACAACTTTTTTTTTACTAATAGATTGTTCCATAAGTTCTGACACTATGGCAGTGAAACACCAAATTTTTCAACCAAAAGTGGTTAAACTGCATGATTTTGGTGTCGTTCATTTGCGCATTTTCTTGCAAACGTTTTGGTATATAATGTGCCCATATTTGCTCTGACATGGAGCTGTGTTGGGCACAAATTCGCTTGCTACTCGTGCACGAATAGCGCCTGTGGGAAATGCTAGTGAAGCGGCGCGCCGGATTAATGAAGCTTCTTGTGGATGGCCTGAACGCGATTGATCCTCTAGACTAAATTCTCCAGTTTTGAGCTTCGCAAACCACTTCCTAGTCGTCTTTTCAACAGCAGTATCTTCGCCCTAAGCTCCAATAATCGTGCACGTCTATGCGCCATTTGTGCATAGGTAGCAAGCGGATTTGTTCCCAAGGCAGCTCCACCTTGGAATAAATATAGGTAAGTTGTAAACGAAAATGTTCGCAAAAAATGCACAATTGAATGGTACCGAAATCATGTAGTCTTAATTACTTCTAGTGAATAAATCCGATGTTTGTTGCTCTAGTGCCAAAACTTGTGGAGCGACTCAATAGAACAATATCAACACTAGAAGACTTGTGGTGTTCTATAAATCATCATTCGATGGGGCCTATGTCCAGAGTTTCTTTTAAGGTTTAACTAGTACCAGAAAGTTGATGCGGAAATTTTTCTCGTGCTAACGTTTCAACATCTTCGTCTTCTCCAAATCACCTTCACCATTAGCTTATTCTCAAAAGAAACCATTATTTATCATTAATGCCAATCTTAGAGGAAAGTCGATCTTCAAAGTACTATTCAAAATAATTTCAGCTTTGTTTTCTCACGTCTTGTCAATTTCTGTCGAATTTAGACTCCCCCAGAGTAACAAGTTAGCACGAGAGATTTCAAAGCCAGGTTCATACGAGCAGTTCCATCAGGCCATTCTCCGAGTGGAATCGTTGTACCCTTGCTTCCTTCAAAATTTTAATGTGTTTATCATGAGATTGTTGAGTTCTGATTGGTATTTCTGCGGCGCATCGTTTTTCAAAATCGAATTTATTCCGAGATATCAATCAGCAATTTGATCACCATCATGATCAATGACATGTAACCATTTGTTAAGTAAAGACGTGCCTTCCTATCGGAAAGAACAAGGCTGACGATCAAAGAAACCGGTGAGGACACGTTGAGCCGGTATCCGAACTTCTTTCCCGCACATAGTGCTTCAAGACACAGAAGAGACGTAATCTGATGGAGCAAAATCAAGGCTACGCGGTGGACGTGGTCCTGTGGCTCAGCCGAGTTTCCCCAAAATGTACCGAATCGACTCGGTAATATGAGGTGGGTCGGTCGGTGCACAAGGTGTCCATCGATACGTCACTTTGCGAAAGCCAATTTCATTGAAATGACGAGCGATGGTTCTACGGCTAAATTCAAATATCTGCGTAAACTGCTAGAACATTCTCTAACACACTAGGCCCTTTTGACAGTAACTCGGTTCCAAATAGAACAAAAGCTCAATAATACAGTTGTATGAACGAAATCATGGGGCATCACGACATAAATTTGCTTGCTCAGCAGAAGAGAAGTAGCGAGAAAGCCCACATCCCTTCGACCTTGACATTATCAATCAGTTATGATTTCTTTTACAATTTAGCTAATGCCGGGAGATCGATAAAAATAAACTGTATTTGGCTAACCTCTCAACGTCTTCGCTTCTCCAGAGCCGGCAATTCAAGTCGAGTGTCCGCAGTTATTTGACCTCGACTCGATCATTGGCTCTGAAGAAGGCGAAGGGTTTGAAACGTTGGCGAAATAGAGTTTACTTATCAACGTCGACGTATTAGTTGAATCATAAAAGAGACAAGCGATATAGCTAATGTAATTGAAATAGTGTACCACGAATTTTTTTTGCCCATATCGACGTCTAAAATCACTGGTTTTTTGTTCTGTTTACTTATGCTTTCTTTACATATTTTATGAGTTTACATGAGATTATTGGGTATTGAGTACTATCTGCGTCTTGTTATTTTGTGAAATCGTTTTACTTGCGTACTACATGATCCCAGTATCTTCCATGCCTTCCTAAACTACGGTTAAATTTTCTTGAGTTATCACACAATTCCATCCGCATCGTGGCATTTTTGTTAATTCAGTTGTTGTTTATCTAAGGAGATCAGTTGATTAGCAATATAACCACCATTATGATTGATAATATGCAACCATAAGATAGGCAGAAGTTCGATGTCTTCCCACAAACGGGGCTGGCGATCAAGGAAGTCGGTGAAGACATTTCTGAACTGTTTGTAGCCTTCTCCCGCAGACGCTTTCTCAGAGTGCTTAAATAGTAATCCGATGGAAACTATACGATGGATATGGTATCGTGGTCCAACCCACTTTCTCCTAAACATGGCTACACGACTGTGCATTGTGAAATGATCGGTCAGTGTCCATCAAGTCTTCACTTTGCGATAGCCCATTTCATTTAGATGGTGAGCGATGGTGCTACGGCCGTATACAAGTGTTTGCACAAGCTACTAGAACAGTCTACAACATACGACAGCTCTTTGTGAAATAGTACTATCTGAATAGAAAGAACACTAAGTAAAACAGCAGTGGGAAGGTGATAATGACAACACAATATAGATTGGTTTGTTCAACAGAAGTAAATGTGAAAGCCCACATTTCTTTAACTTTGACATAATCAGTCAATGATAGTTCCGTCTTCCGATTTAGCTTATACCTTGAGGTTGATAAAGATAAACGACCAATTTTTGGAGTTTTCCCGTAGATGTCAGCATTGATTGTGATTGCTTGTTGTAGGGCAGTTCCCAAGGCACTTATGTTTTGCCAATCCCAGAAATGAGGGAAGGGGGGGGGATGATCTTCCGAGCATGATTTGTGCTTTGGTTGAGCTGGAGGGTTTTTGCCAAGAAGCAGCCAGTAAGCTTGGCGCATATTGTCCTCTCAGTAGACAGGGCTCCTCTCCATTGATGATCGACTTGAGAAAGTTCTGTCTATGTGGTCGCAACAGAAGACATCTGCATATGATTTGTGTGCAGCATGTTCGTTGTCAGACAATGCGGGAGACATATTTTTGTGATAACTCATTTCAATCAGATGGCGAGCAGTGGTGTTGCGGACGCATACAAGTGTCTGCGGAAGCTAGTAAGACATTCTCCAGCATATCCATGCGTTTTAGCAATGATGCGTTTGGAAATAGAAAAGAAACAATAAAACATTAATACGAAGGTAGTAATAGGACAACCCAATGAAATTGGTTTGTTTAAAGAAAAGAAGTGTGTCGAAAGACGACATTTCTCTAATCTTGGCATTATCAGTCACTGATAGTTTATTTCATAAGCTAATACCTCGGGATTGGTAGGTAGAAATGAACTTTATACGGCTGACATCTCAATTTCTTCGTCTTCTTCAGAGGCGGCGACTCAATTCGAGTCTCCATGCTCGTTCGTCCTTGACTCGAATCGTTGACTCTGAAGAAGCCAAAGGCAGCCGGATAAAGTTTATCAATCAGCCTCGACGTATTAGCTGAATCTTTGAAGGAACAGGGAAATTAGCTAAATATAAAATCAATAATTTTCTTTCTTTGTTAAACGGTAATCCACGCAGATGTCTCTAAGTTGCTCAGTCTATGATGCCTGTTTCAGATTACAACGGTCAAAGCTTCGATGGAGTCGATCATGTGTTTCGAGAACGGAGTTCTCAGATAAATGTGAACTCTACGACGAGCGCAGGCAGTTGTCGTCCCATAGCGGCTGGGGATTCCTTCAACACGTCATCTGAAGAGGTGTTCGCCGCGATGGAATGTGAAATGAGACAGTGGCTCAGTTCTATCGATGAATCCGGTGATAATCCTGCATGCAATTTGCAAGACACCTTCAGTAATATTCTTAGTGGTATGTGATCTTTTCCGCTCTTCCGTCTCCATGTTACCGTCCTAAGCTGGTAGCTTCAGGTTGCCGAGTGATAGTAGAAATGGGATGTTGCAAGGAATCGGCCGAAGATGTTCGATCTCGTCTCCGTCGCATGGGAGCTGTCGTTTCACGGCGACTGACAGACACAACGACGCATGTGATTTATTCCTTTGGTGGGAAATCAGCTGTTCTGAGACGTGTATTTGCTCAGAAGAAGAGGCCTTTCCTTGTTGATCCGCACTGGGTATACGAGTTCTTTTCGACAGTTCAGTAGTTCTAGTGATGGAGTAGCAAAATCAATACGTCTTTCGTTCTCAAGGTAGATATAAAGACTCTCTATTAGATTCATTAGATATCCAAAATGTTAAGCGATTTGCAAAGCTTTTGGGCCTAGGCGGGAGCTGATCTCCCGGTGCACCTGGACATGGGAGGCGTGCAACCACTACACCACCGAGACCAAATGAGTTAACTGGATTCATTTTCAATATGTGTTTACCAAACCAACCTCGCTTACGGTTTGATGCTTTATATTGAAGGCAGAGTGATAACAGAGCGGCAGTTTCAGTGGTGTAGTGGTTTTATGCCCTAGGCATACGTGAAATGCGGGTTCCTTCTCCCTTCCGGATTTTGGTTTTTTGTGCGACAATAATTTTAGATATATTTACTAGAGTTGTGCTGTTAGTTATGATACGATTCGGCGTTTGTTCGTCATTTGTGTCGTCTTGTTGAGTTACTCAAGTTTATAGCCTATTTTTCAATTTAAGGAGCTTCAAATCACGTCGACGTGTCGATGAGGTACAATTTTCGCTCTACGAATGCCGTTACTTGTTGAACATCCTGCGTCAAAATGCAGTAAGTGCTTCCTCTTTTTTCTTCTCCCATTTGCTTTGTTTGATATCTCCAAACTTTGGTGTGATTGTTGGTCGTACCCTATACTTGTACAGGATGAGCAAAATGCCTCTCATTGTCAAGCCAGTCTTCATTCATCCGAGAATTCAGATGCGCCTACTTCTGCGTCTATTTCATTCAGTAATGAAGGTCATCTACCATGTCGAAGAATATCAGAGGTAAGAGAGATTTTTATGTGTTTTGAGGTCTTTTATAAGCATGTATTGATTTTTTTCTTATTGCTTTCATTTGGAGGCTCGTGTGACGCAGTGGTTAAAAGTGCCCTCCAACGTGTCTTTGCGATCTCGGTTTCGCCCTACAGTTTTTAGCGCAAATTCATTTAAGATCTTCCGAAAGCTCAATCTATAAGTTCTTGGATGCCCGATGTGCATGTACTCGGTTTTGTGGAGACATTTACGACCGGTATTGGATTTTCGATACCCGCTGATGATTCTTCGACCAATAAATTTGTTCTATCAAGAATAAGTGAATTTTCTGCAAGTCTAGCGAGCAAGCATCGTAGTGGTAGTACTATGTTGGTTCTATCCCACCCGTGCTGGCGAAGCTTCTCTTTCCTTTGGTGTCGAAAAATTGCTACCAGGCTTGACTAACAGTATTTTACTCCCATTGGAAGCGGGTGCTCTTCAACTCGACTACTCTGGATTTTAGGAGCTTCTCCAATAACTTGGATACTTATTGTAGATAAAATCCAGCGAGAAAGTAGGAAAATCGTTCTAAAAGCTTTTTGAAATTGTGGAAACTAGTCGTTTGGAAAACAGCCGACGATTTAAATATTCTAATTAGTTGGGGAAAAAGTTCTGAGAAAATGCTTGTAAGACATTTGTTTATGCACCTATTACACCAGAACAAAGACAAAACTAACAGTCAAAGTAATCCCATTCAACTTCAAGCACTTCCTGCCACTTTTCCGGCAAAAGATCGGTTCCGAGAACATTAAATTCTGATTTCTTGCTGTTGAAGAAATGAATGGCCGAGCTGTGCAATTTAATATCGGTGCCAAACTTTTTGTCGCGAAACCAGTGCTCCATTGAACGACTCTCCATCTTTCAAACTTTCCTCACCTTCGTCAAACTTTTTGAACTACGTGTACATCGTACTTTTGTCAACTTTGTCTTCACGCTAAGCCAGATTGATGCGTTCACTTGCCGCCGTTGCATTTGAACCCAACATCCATTCGGGCATCATCAACAATCGAATTTGCTCGCTTGTTAACTCATTCTAGAAATAAGTAGATTGATTATGAAGCAATCAACGCGGGAGAAGACGGGCTTACAAATGAGCCCAAAAACACAATAAATGGCCAACATCCAAAGAAGTTACAACCATTTTCTCCGAACTTTCTTCTCAACCTATTACATGTTCTTGATGCTCCCAAGAGATTTAGCGCCTCGTCGTGGTTTGGATGTGTTCGGATGTGGGACAGCGAGGTGCATTGAGGGGTTCAAACCCAAGCAGGGCCACCCAAGCTAGAAAGGAGTCCGACGTTCCCGTTCGGAAAGCCCATCTAAGAATAAACCGTACCAGGAATGACCGCCGTCACGGTAGCTGGTGGTCGCAAGATAGTGATCTCCCTCTAATCCACCAAGGCCGGCGACTGCTCTTATGTGGTGATGACCTGAGGAAGCTCCAGCTAGGCTTACCTTGGATTTCCAGGGAACAAAACAGTTAAGTCAGCACATTTTCATGTGCTGCAGATAGTAATGAAGAGATCTATTGAAATTTGATCGTGGTCTCAATAAAACACTCGAAATGAAGGTATAATAGGGAAAAGTACCATCCAAAGAGCAACTGCGTGTACAACACTGTGAGTTCTGTGATGATTTCACTCGACTTACTGTATAGATCGTTTGTCTTCGGTATCTCTCCGTAGTGAGAGTAAGGACTCCCGAGAGGATTGACTAAAAAGATTAAAAGACGACAGGTTCTGCGCGGCTGACGAGACTGTAAGATCAATACACGTGTATCACGTTATTTGAAATGATAGGAGCTGTTAATTCTGCGATATAATGAGGGACTGGGAGTGTAGTATTTGATGCTGATCATTGCCTAGGGAATATCTCCTTCGTTTAACTTCATCAAACATCGTAATGGTGCATATTGGCCCACAAAATGACTTTCGGTGGCCCAGTGTTATATCGAGTCAGTCTCGATATCCTCCTAGACAAGTCTGGTGCCAATTCGCCGACCCCACAACGATGGAAGATATGGTGAGCGTGAGAAGTGGAATCGAACCTACAGGCGGCCCAGTGAGTAATGCTGCAGGGTAGCCAAAAGAACTGAGTTGGGCAAGCCCTTTTCGCAATGTATAGGATCGATCAGAAACTTGAAGGTGAACGTTATTTTCCCTTCAAATGAGCCAGATATGGTAAATGCGGGTTCTCATGTATTGAAAGATACGCTTCAAAAAACTTACTTTTTAGGATGTGGAGGTCACTTTCGACAGGACAATGTCTGCTTCCGAGCTTCTCATAAAGATAGACCTTTTATCAAAGCGTTTGGATAGAATTGTTGGTTAGTTGTTTCTGTTCTTTTCTGCTTTCTACTTCGCGTTCTACTCTTATTCTTCAGGTATTCCCAACTGTGTGCTTGGAAACCGTTGTCCTAGTGCATTGAAAGGTAGAATAGAATAGTTTGATTTTCTCCTGCATAGCTCTTCCACTTGCTGTAATAAAGTAAGAAGGAAAATTTGAGGAAATGTTCGATCGATTGCTGCTGATCACCACGGTCTCATCCGGGATGGTGGAAAGGTTGTCTTAGAGAATTTATGGGGAACTCCTTGACACCTAGAATTTGTTCTTAGAATTTACTCTGGCTTCTTAGGGTGAAGCAACCATTGAAATTCTGCGAAGACGTACACATTCCGCTTTCCCACTGCAGTATCGTGAGCCATTATGTGATGCTGTTCTGTGGGCTCGAAAACTGAAAGGTTGGAAGTTACTAATAAGTTTACCGTATTTTTGAACATTTGAAGGTTTATCCTATGAAACGGCTCAATTTTTTTAGACGAACAAGATGCAATTTGCGGTCGTTCGAGGCGTCTCGACTTCACGTGGTGTGCAGTCTGACAAGGAGAATGAAGTTAAACTTGTGATTTGCATGTCTATAATTCACATATGTCAGGTGAATTCTCGTTTATCATTAAATTTATGCAAGGATACTTAGTGTTACTGTTTACTGTTAAGGCGATACAATATCGCCAAAACTATTCACTGCCACCCTACAAAACGTCATGCGAACATTAGAATGGGACGAAATGGGAGTGAAAATTGACGGTCGACAATTAAACCATCTTCGCTTTGCTGACGATATCGTTCTCATAACACCAAACATCAGCCAAGCGGAACGAATGTTGACTGATTTCGATAACGCCTGTGGAAAGTTCGGTCTTCAACTGAATCTAACGAAAACAATGTTCATGAGGAACGGATGGGTTTCTAATGCCCCATTCACGCTCAACGGAACGACAATTTCCGAATGCTCCAGTTACATCTATCTAGGTCGTGAAATCAACATGATGAACGACCTAGCCCCAGAGTTGAGCAGGAGGAAACGAGCGGCTTGGGGAACGTTTAAGAGCATCGAAGATGTAGTGAAGAGGACAAAGAACATCCGACTTCGTGCCCACCTTTTCGACTCGACAATTATCCCTGCCCTGACGTATGCAGCAGAAACCTGGTCGCTACGTAAGCAGGATGAAAGATCACTTGCCGTTATCGAACGCGCAGTCGAAAGGTCGATGCTAGGAGTATCTCGTATTTCGCAAATGAGACAAAGGATCCGAACTTCCGACCTACGTCAACGATCGAAAATCAGAGACGCCGTTCTACACGCCAGGATATCGAAAATAAGGTGGGCCGGACACGTGATGCGCTTCAACGACAACCGATGGACGAGAGCCGTTACCGACTGGATTCCTCGGGACGTCAAGCGCTCTAAAGGAAGACCACTGATCCGTTGGTCCGATTTCTTCACGAAAGCGATGGAAGAAGGATATGACGCTCAGCGAATCCCTAGAGCGAGGAGGACCCACTGGGCTACTCCTGCACGCGATAGGAAAAAATGGAAAGAGTTGCTGGTACCCGCTCGAGTCACTCGACGATCAACGGGACGACAGGTGATACAGGTGATACTTAGTGAGTGCAAAATTGTCACTCCAGACGACATTTCCACCCGCGTTTTAACCAGACCCATTATACGCGCTACCACTACACCACTAGGGCCACCGCCCTGCTACCGCTCGCTCCCGGTATGGGTGAAACTCGAGTTTAACTTTTGCCTAGAGTCGAATATTTTGCATATCACTCAACATCCTAGGATATTTGATGGTGATGGCTTCTTCTTGTAGATCACAATGATTGACCAGTTGACAAGTTTGGACCTTTCATTTCACACGCGAGGGATACTCACCCTATCCCACTTTTCAGTGGAAGGGAAATTGTTCCGACCTTTCATTCAAGATTGCTTTCGTTGCTTTTGAAAAGAATATACCTATGGGTGACCAATGTGGCATAGGCATATTCATAACATACCTTCCAAATGAAGATGGTCTTTCGTTGCCTGAGCAAACCTACTGGAGAATGACTTCTCTTTCTTTAGCAAAGTACGGTGTGACGAACGGTATATAATTGCACACGCATTATTGCTTGATATCTTCAGCTGATAGGATATTTTTCACTATTTGTTATTAGTATCACTATTAGATACTATTTATTGATAATATACTAGAAATAGAGCGCATGTGGCGTAGTGATTAGCGCCTTCGAGTTCGTCGGACTGGTACCAGATTTCTTTGGAAGATAACAGGATACTCGATGTAGAGGGGAGATGTGGTTCTTTTTGGTTATCCGGTAACAAATAAACAAACGATCCATTTTGCTGGACAAGAGATTTTCATAAAAGTTATAGTGATCGGGGGCGCCTTGGCAAGCCGAGCCGAGCCCCACCCCCAACCTTCTCCAGCAGTTAGTAACAACGCTCCATAGATAGCCACAGCCAGGTTATCCTCGAGATTGCAAGGAGTCTAGTCCAACCAGTATTCGACGACGTTCAAAAAGGAGACGAAAAACGAACTGAATGCTAGAAGTACTGGGATTTGCACAGTGAAAAAATACACTGAGAAGGCGGATCAAGAAGGTGTATCAAAGAAGTGTTAGTGATTACTCGAGAGCGTAAATATCTAACTAGTGAGTTTGGCAGTTTTTTTTTTGGAAACACCCTTTTATAACGCTGTAAAATTAAATTAAAATTATGTTTTAAATGCGCTGCTTACCATTTACTGTTACTTCGCTGGATGCACGAAAAACATATGAACTAGTGGAGGACAGGACAGTATCGGAATCATACGATTCATCTGGAGTATCTTTCGAAGCGGAAAAGAATTCCCAATTGAATAATAAAAATTGCACTTCACATGTGAGCCACCTACGCTCCAACGATCGATCGCGGTGTTTAATCGTGAGCTGCCTCACCTGTCCCTCACTCCAACCCATACATTAGCCGAAAAGCGAATGACCACGTATGTGAATCAATCTCATTTTCCCTGCTACACTAAAGTGAAACGCTCTTTTCAAAAATAAGCATAGCGTTGGAATCACCGAAACTTACTCTACTGAATGATTGTTAATACTCTAAAGAAAAAGCTCTGTCTTACGAGAAGACGAGAGTGTGAAGCACAAATGTTTTCTTTTTGCTGACACGTTATAAAAAGACTTTTTCAAAAAAGCAGCCACGTAGCGCTCTAGCAAGAGATTTAACCTTTTTGACTGATTACTAAAAGTGCGATGGAAAGTCCCAGAGAGAGGGTTCGTTTCCTCATTTGTCCCCGGATAAATGAAAAGAATCCAAGTACTCAATAACCTCAAAAGATTATTGGTGAGGCCGAATGCATGACGCATTCTTTAGGGCTTGATCAACGCCGAAAGCTTTATTCTTTTAGTTATTTTCTATATCAGTAAGCTTTGAAATTATGATTTTTTTGAAGCATTTATTAGCCAAAAACTTGTTCTTCGTACATTTGATTTCTCAGGTTTGAGCTCAGTCCGTTCTAAAAATTTGGCTACCCGTGCGAGGAAAGTTCTTCAGGTGAGCGGAGAGGAGTGTAGTAAGTTTAGTTCATTTACATATCCAACACTTCAAATCGTGGAATACTTAGTGATATTCAGCTGATAACAAATTTGCATCTTCAAGTTCCAATTAGAGCCGAGATTTTGAAACAAAGTAGATCTATGGAACCTTGGGCGCAATGGTTGGGAGGTGCTTTGCGACACATGAGGGATTAGTCGATGTCTAATGGTTTGATCACGCTCTCAAGGCTGACCGAGCCTTCCATCTTTCCAGAATCTGCCAATTGGTACCACAGTTGTCTGAGAAAAGGCAGAACTTAATTGATAGATCGATAGACCATCGCAAGTTCATTATAAAGGCCAGTTTCCCAAAATGCATCCTATCACCTCAAACGATTGCTATAGTCTAGAGTAGAATGCATAGCGCATCCCTCATGAGTTGATCAGTGTCGAGAGCTTTATCCTTCCATTCTCTTTTTTTTTGCGTGTGATGGAGTCTCCTGGCGTTCGTTGGGCTCCTAGTAAAGTGTCGCTTTGTTGGGTTCCTCATAGTTTTGTTAAGGGGATTTGTACTGCTTTGGATAATGAGTGGGTTGTCCTCCGTAGAACAAGTTTAGTACCATTGATCAGGCTCATGGATACGGATTTATAGAATATGAAGTTAGATTAAGCGTCTGGAGAGGACTCTTGATCGATCGTGCCGCACGAATAGCAGACAGCGTGCAATTTTTGTTATATTACTGAGATTTGTTTTTCCATTTCGAAAAACCGTTGGTTTTTTCTTTCTTTCTGTTACTCAGTGATTTCCTCTACACGCTCATATACGCTTGGTGCGAATTATCAGTGGTGTGGTAAGAAATTTTTTTAGAATGGAATGTGATTTTCTTCTCGCTCTTACAGCACTATATGAAGTCCTTTCGGAAATTGAAGCACATTTCCAGAATGTTCAAGATTTGAACTATCGAATGATTTATGAGCTCAGGGTAAAGTTGACGGGCAAACGCTAGCCGTGCAAGCAATGCGCACTGAAGCTGAAATGTAATTTTCTCTTCGCTGTTACAGTACACTATCAACCCTTCGAGATCGTAGACTCACAGTCTCTGTATCTCTAACTAGTAACTCTGGACAATCTGCTCCACGTCCTCTGCATCTCCAATCCTCAGCGTGCTGCGTCTAGCAATGGCAGGCTGTTGGGTCTAACATTGTCACGCTGCTGCGTCTAAGAATATTACGTAGGGTGTTGGAGATGGAGACAAATGGGGCAGACCGTCCAGAGTTACCAGTTAGAAATAAAGAAGCCGTGAGTCAACGATACTGAAAAAATTAAGACCTTTTGAAAAACGGAACACACTGCAGGAACTGCCGTGTTTCAAGCTATCGATCAGCTACTATAACTAGTGGAAATGCTTTGTTCATAAAGAGCAACTAAATAGTCATGATACGAAATCGGGCCATGCCGCCCAAGGGGTTAAATTCAGGACAGTGTATCCATGTTACTCAATTTGATTCTGTAAATGTTATACAGTGTAAATAAGAGTAAATGTCAATGTATGAGTCATTGACCTCATTATCCAAAGGAATTCAGTAATTTTTCCATGTCCCTTAGTGCTTTGTGAAAGCTTTTTTTGTTTAAGCCAGCAGAGGTTAATACGGCAGATGGCCAGAGACCAGCTGAAATACGTGGTTTATCGCAAAACTGAATGCAACCTGTCGAGGGCAGTTCTGAGCTGGACGGCCTTCTCGGGTTTCGAGCTGCGCCTCATGGTCAGATCATTGTCCTTTCTTTTCATGTGGGATCTTTTCTATCATTATTCCTTCAGGAGGTGTGTATGGTCCACTAGTTAAAACGTCGTCTTCACTAATAAATAATTTCCAATCGGAATCGAGTTCTGCAGATTTTATCAAATAACAGAGTTCCAGCGCTGCTTCTAGCAAAAGCCGAGATGGTGTTGTGTTCACTGGCTTTTCTAAACAGTACGGTATATCTCTTCATACACCTCAATCAATATGTTTTGTTACACTGACTATTAGATTTCTAGGAAAAGAGCAGAATTACTCGCTGACGTCAGAGGATTGGGGTTGAAGGTCCAGAAAAAGATTAATGCTCGGACCTACTGCGTCATAAGTGCTAATGGGGAAAGAACTCTGAATGTCATGCGTGCTGTGATCCTTGGAATGCCCATAGTAAAGGCTGATTGGGTATTCTCAAAATTCTCTCCATTGTACCACCTTTATAGCACTGTTATGATGTTTTGGCTATATCAATAGTGTTAAGTGATGTACAGGACTTTGAACATTGGGAGGGAGATGAACTCGCGTCTCTCCCATTCCAAGGCGCGTCTAACCACTGCACTATCGGGGCTTCTGTTCTGGTATCGATGTGGTAGTGTACTTCCAATAGCTGTCCCTTAAGTGGGTTTAGTGCCAAAATGTGCCCAACAGATTAAACTTCTTTTGCGGTTGGTTGCTGACAGCTTCAATACTATGTATCGCAGAAAGGTGATGGCAGAACAGGCGGGTTAACCCTTTAAGGACAATAGGAGTTATTTCGATGCTCACCGCGCGACGTCAAATCTCACCAAGCTATTGTAGTGGCGGTGTCGCGTCTCGTGGGAAAGCAGGCAGGCAGATAGACACGCATACAAAGACGTGCAGAGCCGTGCCTGACTACCACAACTGACGGCACGACGCCACCTGTCTATCAACGCTGCTCCTCAGAGGGTTAATGCAGTGGTTAGCAAGCGCCCTGACAAAGGGTGTGAGACGTGGGTTCAGCTATTGTCCTAAAGTCAAAGTTTTACATATCAATCAACATTCTTTATTGTATAGCCTGTTTGATTAGTTGCTCTTTAAATAATTCGACGCGTTTACGTTTGTTTATTCACTTTCACAACGATTTAGATAGAGATGTGCGTCGAGCAGATTAGGTTCTTCCCTTTTGATGAGTTTTACCATGAGCACTGGCAGGAACTGATCCAAGTATGTTCTGTATTCAATCTCTTTATTCATGCAAACAATACATCTATTTTGGTTACTGGATATGCATCTTCATTTTATTGTTGAAAGTTGTTCGATCTGAACTTACAGTCTACACAGCTACTTTTTGCATAAGAGTGCGTGTTGCGAAGTGGTTAAAGGTGTTTTGTGACACACCACACGTGGTCGACGGTTCAGTCGAGCATCCAAGGTTCAAAAAGCTATCCATCACTCCGAGGCCAGGAAATTTATACCAGACTTGTCTGGGAGAATAGGGGCACTCACTTGTTACATCGCTGGGTACCACGAGTCAGTGTAAAAGCCAGATAAACATTCAGTCACCTCGATCCATGCTTAACGAAATCGGATGCATGGCGCATCCCTTAGAGACTGGTCAACACCGAGAGCTCTATTGTCTTTCTTTCTTGCTTTTTACACTTTGTTGTTCTCTTTTCTTCTTCTACGCATGTGGTCATATGAGTCAAGAATGTTACATGAAAATATAGCCATAATAATATTGTTTAGAAACGACTCGAGGAGCCTCGCTTATTGTCCGCGATTGGAAAGATTTTTGTATGTGACCGATGCTCTCCTTCTTCGCGTGACATGGAATGGCTGATTGAAAATAGCGGCGGAGAGGTACGTTTTTGAATTCCATTTATTTTACTTGACCCAACATCTCAAATGACTCTGCGGATAGATCTCACCACTTCTGACATCCGATGTCTTGTTCCCTCAGCATGTATCCTCCACAAAGTTCTTCGAACAATTCACGTGTGACTGCTGTTTGGGGATTTCTTCTTCTACGAATATCGTGAAATGCTAGTCGAAATGATTCTCCTTGTTATCTTGGAGGTAGCTGAGCTAAGGCGTTCCCTAAATCGTTCAGCTGGTTGATTGCAAGAGATGTTAGGGGGACTGAGCCGGAGTATCGTTTTTGATCGCGCTTTGTTATACTCTGGCGCACTCACCACTTCGCTACCCATCCCCGGTTTTGAATTACATGAGAAAATATGATCACCTTCAAGTGTACCTTTCCGAGATGTTTGCTTACTTAGCTATTTAGTATATCAGATTTTTGGCTTTTCCAACGTTAAGATGCAATTTTTTCTACACTGGTAAGGAGATTTCGGTGATGGAATCAAGGTATACAGCGAATGAAAAGCTGAATTGGGCACAATAGTTTTGTATAGTGATGACTGATGTGAAGATTTTATAAAGCGAAAAGCGGTTGACAACTTTCACCGGCGACTCTTTTTTCCTGTCGCTCGCTTCTGTTTTAGATTTTTTCTACTGCTGTCTCACTGAATTTGATTTCTTGACCGTTCCTCGCGAAAATTCTTTGTTGACGTTTTTTCTTTCCGAAGGAATGTTTTCATCAAGTCGGAATTCCTTTCAATTCTTTTTTTTTCAAACTCCTTTCTATTTTATCATTTTATCAATATAAGTCACAAAATCATGTCGGTACTTATATGTTAGACGGCGACATATAAAAAACCGATCTCATTCGCTGGACAGGAACTTTTCACAGTAGTGTTAGTAATTATTCGAAAGCTGGAATTCCTGGCTGGAGCCTCACGTGGTCGGTTCCTTAGAATACCCTTTCGTATTATCCAGAAAACTTAAGTTTCTCCTCCACCGTTCGCCTTCACTTTTGTCATGCGTATAATTCGCTGGAAGCACGAAAAGTATGTCAGCGTGTAGAGAGACAGTATTTGATGCAATCGTTTTATCTGCAGTTTCTTTCGAATCAAAAAAAAAAAAAATCCTCAATTGAATGACTGGTTGCATTCCACAATCTAACGGTCTAGGTGTCGAGCAATTGGCCTGCCTCCCGCCCCTCCCCCTCCCCTCTTCCCTTCACCCCGAGCCCTATGGACTAGCCCTCAAAGAAGGTCGCCAAAAATGTAAAACTCGATCATATTTTCCCTGCTAACGATATTTTCGGAAAATATAGTTTGAAGAAGGAGCTGTGTCTGGCAAGGTGTAGAGCACAAATCTTTTCTTTTTCTTAAAGCGCTAACAGAAGAGCATTACCAAAAGTCATGTACATTTTTGAGTTCTTCGAAACCTGTGCTATCGAATGGGTGCTAGCATTTTGAAGAAGGAGATTTCTACAGCGAAATACGAGCGAAATAAAAAAAAAACGTTGTGTGAAACATAATTTTGCTTCGATTTTATAGCGTTGCAAAGGGATGTTTTAAAAAACTGACCACGTGGCGTTCTGTTTTATCTTTATTTTTCCATTTCAAAAAAATGTTTAAGTGCTATATATAAAGATAATTGCAAGAACATGATGACGACAAGCATAAAGTAATTCAGCACTGTCGATTATAGAATATAAATTGCTTCGATACAAGGATTACCAAAGTCTGTAATCGTGTAAACGTTTCACATTTCCCCATGTAACGCCTTCTCGCTCTAATACACTTTTTTACTTCCTGGAGTGCCATCAAATCCGTGCCTATGCGTTCCTAAGCAACTGCTGCAGGCAAATACGCAACCTTCTGAACTGGAACATTTTCCGTCGCGTGACTATATTTGTTCTAGGACAGCAGCAACTCCTTAAAACTACTCACTTCTGACTATACCTCTGGATGGAGATGTTAGACTCATTCTCAGCTCTGGTAGCCGACCTTAGCTAAACATTCAGCTGTGCCTCGTAGTTCAAAATCCATTACCATTGACTTGCCAGCAGAGGGATGGGCGGCAAACCATAGGAAGATTTTCAACACATAATAAGTAACACATTATCAGTGTGTAACATTGTAATGGGTAAGCAAAAAAGTTCTGAGAAAATGCTTGTAGAGCATTTATTTATGCACCTGTTACATCTAAGCAAGGACAAAACTAGTAGTCGAATACTCCCCTTCAACTTCAAGCACTTCCTGCCACTTCTCCGGCAAAAGATCGATCCCGCGAGCATAAAATTCCGATATTTTGCCCTCACTTGCCACTGTTGCATTTGAACCCAACAGCCATTCGTGCATCATCAACATCCTAATTTGCTGGCTTGTTAACTCCTGAAATAAGTAGATAAATTATATACCACTCAACGCGAGAGAAGACAAGCTTTCAGATGAGTGAGCCCAAAAACACAAAAATGGCCGACAACCCAAAAAAGTTACAAGCATTTTCTCAGGACTTTTCCACCAACCTATTAATAAGTAGCGACGT
Organism: Parelaphostrongylus tenuis; assembly: GCA_019055375.1. NCBI lineage: Eukaryota > Metazoa > Nematoda > Chromadorea > Rhabditida > Metastrongylidae > Parelaphostrongylus > Parelaphostrongylus tenuis. Next base: position 19,868 of record JAHQIW010003827.1, read on the forward strand.
TGATAGCAGTCTTAGCCAAACCACAAATATGAGGTGTTACGATTTCCACTTGTCAAATCAACTTCTGTCAATAGGTTTCCCTCACGCATTTGAGGAGAACTGTACACGATACACACTTGTCCATAGATATCAGTAACGCATACATGCATTTATACGTTCACTATTCGCCTACACATCAATCCATTCATTCTTAGTTTCTCGTTATAACCTAGTGTTATTGCAGAACACAATGGCAAATCGCTAATGGCCTGTGGGGCGTCGCCGATGAATTCAATAAACGCTGATCATAACTGGAGCGATAATCTCTAATTTGGAAAAATAATGCTAATGCAAGTGAATAAGCAGACTAAGTTATTTTTTGACAAGAAGTTGTAAGAATAAGTAATGATCCGTTTCGTGTCACGTTCTTTCTTAAATAACCGAATGTGCGTCTACATAATAAATCACACGTTTCTCTATTGAATTGTTATGACGAATATAAAGAACTCTTTCTCGAAAACCTTCAAAGCTCGTCATCAGCTCAAAAAAGATTTGCACATATCCACTTAGATTTCTCTAACAAATTGCCCTTGTAAACCAATTAGTACACAAGAAATCTGACCAAGCTTTTTTTTCTGCAGCTGTAATTTAGCCACCTTTCCAATACCCCACGGCACTTTTACGAGAACTTCAATTCGTTCGCTACGACATTCACTTCTCCGGGTACACGATTAATTGGGTTTTTTCGCTGGATAGAGCTACTCCTACAGGCTTGTGGTAATTACTCGAGAGCTTATATCTCGATGATTTAACACTGTGCGTGTTCTCTAAAAAAGCCATCTCACTGCACTGTTGCAGCAAGAATAAGATTACGTTTCACAATCAACGCGTGTTGTTTGCTCAGCTAGGGTCTGTGGATGGCTTTCATCAAGAGATTCAGCAGTTATATGACAGCATCAATATTGCTGATACTTAAACTAATTTTGACTTTTGTAAGTCTCCATAAAGCGCCGTAAGAGCGAAAAGAATATCGCGTTTCAAATTCAAAGGCTTCTTCGCACATTAGAATTATGGATAGACCAATCGTATGAACGTGTAGAGAAAGCATAGAGCATCTAAATAAGACTAAAAATCTAGAGATTTTTTTCAAAACGAAGGAAACACTCCGATTAAGTGATGAAATTCGCACCGCATCCAAATCGCGCCCTGATCGTTCATTCGCCGGCTCTAACGGGTTGACGATTATATGACCCGACTTCACAAATTATGAAAATCGAAGCATTCGTAGTGGTTGCAGTAGTGAATGGTCCGTCGAATGCTATGTGTTGGTATACCTGCCACGCGGATTAATTTATTAGAAATAATAGTCAGAATAGAATAATCGCTTAATAGAAAACAACCTAAAACAAACAATAATTATATATAATACATTCACATCCGCCAACCAATCCAATTGTCGGAGCAAAAGGCGTATTTACGTAACACTCGTTCAGTCAATACACTGTAGTAGTTCGACTAGTAAGTACTTCGTAATTATGTAGTATGTCAACGTGGGTCAAATACATGAGGACAAAGAGCGAGAGTTGACTGTATTCAACTTAGAAGGTTTGCAAACGTCAATCAGGAGACGGGGGAACCAGGGAGGCTATCGTGGTCGCCTCGGAATTACGAAACCCCAGGGCGATATGCCGGGTCGACGATGTGTGAGTATCATAGTCGTCATAAGTCATACAAGTCTCACACTGTATGTTCGAGATCGTCTCACGAGCCCGCTTCCCATCCCAGGGGGTGAGTCGCCCACGACCCCCACCACTGGGCTCGTCTCCGTGAGCAGGGTTTGCAATCACAATGTCTAGTGCATCATCGAGCAATCAATCAGCAAGTAAAAGGTGGTGAACATAATTACGTCTTATGGACAAAGTCAGCAATCAGCAACTGAACTGGGCCACATCGAGTCATAAACAATAATCGTAGGTGATCGATAAGCTAAAGGGAGAAGGAAACGAATACGAAGACGAAAGGTAACCCGGCGGCCGCACGGACCAGTTGAAGGCGCTCGACTCTCGTCGTTGTCGGCCCATGGCTTGAGTACCTCCAGTCCATGCTGCGCACCAGCCCTCCCGTAGCGCAACCGCCGCCACTCGCGTCCAGTTTTACCTTAACAATCGAACTCATTATGTTATCACACATATAGAAATATAATATAAAAATAGCAATGAATGTTGCATGAGTTGTTATAGCATTATAGCGATTCGGGGCACTTGTCTCACATCCGCCATCCACGTAAATCTTGGGAATTGCACGTGGATTCGCCTGCGAATTAAAACATCGTGTTCTTTATGAACGTTGCTGAACACTGTTCCAACTGATTCTTCCCGGAAAATCGAGATTATGACAACACCCTCAGTTGTTCACCGCTGGCACTCGCCACTATTTGTGGGTTAGAGCTTTTCGGGTCGTACAGTTATTCCCAACTTGCCACCGATTCATCGACCCCGAAGGGATGGATGATTTGAATGATGCGGCATATGATCGATATCAACAATCACGCTTATTTTGCTAGGGATCTATCCCGTGCTATTTCTACACTTCTGACATCATTATGAATAATCCGACCAATGTCATGACCATTTCATGATAGTGCTCAAAAAGTAAATGACACTTATTTAGGTACTTAGATGGTCCGTCTTCACTAACTGTGCGGATTCCAGCACATATTCCGAATGGTATATTGGGACACCGTGAAGATCATAAAAAGGCCTTGCAAGGTTACAACAAGAGACCAAGGAGTACTATATGCACGACCAGCAATATAACATTTAAAATATGTGCTGGGGTCCGCACAACCAGTGAAGACGTACCATCGAAGTTTCTAGTAATTAAAAGTCATGTTCTTACTGAGCACCATCATAAAATAAATTAATTTGAAGATCGAACTGAATGGAAACTTTAATGGTAGGATTCGTCGTTTTTTTTTAAGAGCACAAGCGATATTGTTATCATGCTACTTATTTACAAAAGTCGACATTTCGGCGTATTTCACTCCGACAGAGCTTTGAAATACCGTTTTCAGCAATCTAATCAGTCAGATAGCTACATAGACTTAACGGGAAACCGCAAAGCCTTTATTTCGATCGCATTTCACTGTTATCAACCTCTTTGAATCGGCCCCTCACAGAATTCACTCTATAGATGAGCTTTTTTGTTTTCTAAAGATGAAGAATGAATTAGACGGGGCTTTGCTTCCGCTAGACTTGCTACTTGAGGGCTTTTTTTTACACTACACTTGACTTGAATCGCTACGGCTTCGTTGCCATTGAAAAGGATTTTTCACGCAACGAGTTCAGAACTTCTCTCTGTTCTCTTCATATAATTGAATGATGATTGTTCAAAACTTGTCTCTCACACTCTTGCATGTTGAGAATGAGAGAGAGAAAGTGATGAACTGGTGTGTTTTTTACTATGTTTCCAGTATGATACGCTGATGCAGCCCTATTCCTATGGGTTACTTATATCGCTAAAAAATTGAAGTCAGTTCTCTTTTTTTTAATAGTACATCTCTCATGGGGAAACATGATGAATTCAAACACTGAAGCATTATGAGTTGCTAGCATTTCTTTTTTTTTCAGTAGAGTAACTTTGGACTAGATAAAGTCGGATGGTTTACAAACATTTACCTTAGAAAAATGTAACATCAAACGAATACATGAAGGTTGACAAGAAAATGTAAATTACCCTCCACAAAATTCTTTTTCGAAGCAACACACGCTTTCACCTATCAATCATTCCAAGTAATGCTCTCACTGGCTGTTGCATAGAAGCTATGCAATGAAAACTACATTTGGATACGATCGGAAAT
>JAHQIW010003828.1:0-20320 GCA_019055375.1 Parelaphostrongylus tenuis
AACTAGGCCCAGAGTCTTGCAAGCGGGTGTTTTTGTTTTCTGTACAGGACGGTGAATTTGACGTCGAACTTTGCTCCTGCATCTTTTTTCTACCTATTATAGGCCTAGTGGAGTTCTTGGATCGGAGTTGCGTATCCAGCTAGATGTTCTTTTCCACGCATGCAGAGCGCGTCTCCCTGTCCCGCCAATATATTCGCTGCGCATACCTCGCAGAGATTGGTATATTGTACCAGATCTCATGCATCTTCGTCCCTACCGTATGGGCAAACTTGCACTTTTCCATTTCGAGGCGCTCATGCGGTCGATTACGGACTATCTGACGACCTGGGTATTTGGGGTACCTTGACTATTGCTACAAATTATCAAAACCTACTCTTCAAGTCGAGTTTAGTAGCTGTACTTGCTTTGTTAGAAACTAAAGGACAGGGCAGATGGAAACCTTATTGTCGTCAAACTTTCTGTTTACGGTCGTCGAATTTTCTGTAAATCTTAGGTTAGGGCTCCTACAGTATCTTAACCATACAGATAGCTATTTTCTCTCGCCAAACTTAGCTCTACCCATAGGTTCGTTCCCTGAGGCAAACACTGACAAACATATTATTAGTAACTTCTAAACTGCTTGTGAATGAAAGGATCACCAAGATGAAGACCCAGATCACAAACAACATTATGCAATGGTAAACAATTCAAATTGATGATTTTCCGAATGCGAACACCACCTCATACTAGAATCTTGGATATCCTTTTGAAAATGAAATCAACAGGATGGAGAAATTAGACAGAAGAAGACAGAGTAGCACTGGCCGCATTTGAGCCACTGAAAAGAGCAACAGAATAAATAGCGCACTCCAAACTGCGCACCACTCTTTTCGATTCAACAGTCCTCACAGCGCTCTGCCATCAAGCAGAGGACGTGGGCTGATGATTCAACCACGTCAAGACTACTGCGAACAACTCGCAGCGCACTTGAGTTGTCTATTTGAATTTTGTTGACGTTTAGCTGGCACACGCAGCTCAAGTTACCAAACTCTTCTTCGTGACCCAGACAAATATATTTCGATAGCGAAACACAGATGCCCTGCCATATAGTGAGGAGATCAGGCGACAGATGGATAAAACGAAGCGTAAGGTGGACTCCATGTGAATACACCGCATCCCAGGTCGACCACTTACACGTTTGAGCGGCCGTATTCGTAAGAAGAATCAATTAGCTGTACCCGCAGCTGCAAATGTTTGTCAGAGCACGGTATGAAATTCGTGCCGGCCGCCGTGCTTGAATCAAATCACCAATATGGACAACAATTGCAGGAAAAAGTGAGTGGATTAGTGCTAGGGTCCGAGCAGCTCATGAAGACGGTCTAGTCGAGTATACAATCGTGTAAGTTTTTTGTGTATGTAATTACAACACTTTCCAGGAATTCTAAAATTATTTACCCAATTTCTTCAAGTGAAGCAAATCATGTTTAGGTGTCAAGCATATAAAAACACACTGATTTTTTGTTTGATTTCGTTCTCTCGGCCCTCTTCAGAGACCGTAAAGATCAGATTGTCCACAGCCAGTCTGCCAAGCACCTCCATTACTCAAGCAGAAAAACTGACCCAAACATGATTCCAGTCGCATCGTACAAAGCAATCTTCAGTATACTCACCGCTTTTCATGAGTCTTTCAATGAGTTGCCAAAGTGAGACCAACCGTTGACATATCATACAGACTTGAAACGAAAGTCACACATCAAGATAGCAGTCTCACTATTGTGTCATAGCACGTGTGATTCGTAGACGTCCCCCTCAGCAGTTCCATGTTTTGAATCCATGGTGCTTATCCAAAGTGCTTCTAAAATCTTACTCGCTTAATTGTGTCCCTGCACAAGGATGGTGATTTCTACTTCAGAATCCTTTTCGTTATATTTCCGTGTTTCTGCCATGAATTTTTGCCTTGTTGCGTCCTGTGCCAACATGTAAGACCTCACAAACGTTTCAGGTAGACTTTGTCAATCCAAACACAAATCGTAAGATGTATCGTTATCACGCGTGATATGCCACACTATTATAGGACTGTTATTTTGATGTGGAAAATGCGCTCGCAGTCCATGTGATGCACGCGGTTGGTCTCCCTTGGATAACTTAAGGGAGATTAATAAGAAGTGATGAATATGATGAGCTTATTTTGCTTGATACAACTGAAATCTAGGCCTAATGGTTTTCCTCTTTTGATTGTAGTGAAAGCATTGGTTTGCTGGGTTGTGACTAACCTGATAATTCGAAGTTCTGAAGAAGGCGAAAACGCTGAAACTCTAACTGATTGAATATATGTACCACAATAACGTTGTGTTAGACTTTCAAAGATAAACCTGTGAAGTGCTGAAGAATGTCGAGTTCAATGAAAAGTCTATTTTGGCTCTCTACCTGGCTATTTTCTTGCATATGCAACTATTGCAATCAAACTTCATCACAGATAGTGATCAAGTTTAGATATCAAGGAAAAAGTTTAGAATCAATTATGAAAAAGATGAGAGTAACTCGATGGAGCTATTTGTGTTTTGAGAAATATGCTTAGGCTTTTTTTCCAAAACTTGTCAAAGTCGTTGAAGATTATTGAACTACGTAAGCAGTTTCTGTAGAAATTCTGACATACATTTGCTCAAAAATTTCGTAGCAAATAGATCTTATACGGATTTTAATAATCGTAAGTGAAGGTGATTAGCCTATTTCAATGATAGTGATAAAATTTTCTTCCATTGTCTCATGGCATCAAATCTGAATCTGAGGTATTTTTCTAACTTAAATGGATGAATGTTCGTCGTCATGAATCACTGGGAAACTTACGGATGTCATTAGAAATTTCATTTGGCTTGACATATACAGGGGGTTATTTGAAAATTTCAAAAAGTTTCCTTTTCATGTGCTAGTGCTGAACCATTCTTGTTACACACTCGATAGTTTAAATTTCGGTAATCTCAATGCTTACTTGCTTTTGAAAAAGTCTTCTTATTGCGCAGTAGCAATGGAAATAGAACTACATTCTACACTTATTTGCTTTGTTTGCTAGTCTAGAATCTAAGGATGACCTCTCACCAAAAGTTCAATAACCTTTTGATATTATGAATCTCGTTAATTACAAGACATGTTTAAGCTTTGGGAAAATTTTCATAGAGTGCTGTAAGAGAAAAAAAGCACTGCATTTCGTCTTTAAAGTTTAATACGAAATTATATACATAAATGGCATACGTGCGTGTAAAAGAAATCATGTTGCATAGGAATATCGAAAAATCCGGAAATGTCTTCGAAATAGACAGAAAATTTCCAAACAAATCACGGAAATCTCGTTCTCTTCAATTGTGCTGCGCGTAGCAATTTCAATTGCCGCCGCGAAAGAGCGCAATTCTCGTGATTCCAACCCTTGCGGAGAACGAAGGTTATTCTGACCCTTGAGTCGGAAAGCCTTTTTTCTGCCAAACGAAGCTTCTTATGTGGAATTTAAGCAGCTATTCGAAAGCTTAAATCTCGGAGATTTCGATACTTTGTTTGGTTCTTCAAAAAGCCTTTGTAGTGAGCTGCAACATAAAAAATAAATTATGTTTCGCATTTGGTTTGTCTATTTGCTCAGCTAAGGTTTATGGGTCGCTTTTTATTGGGCTATATCAAGTTTATTCGATAGCTCGAACCTCAGCCAGTTTGATGCTCAAACGAGTTTTATAAAGGCTTTCATTGAGCGCTGTGAGAGATAAAATAAAATTACGTTTTACATTCAGAGTTTTCTTTGCACATAGGAGTTGAATGTGCACAAAAACTATACATACTTGTAGAGAAAATCATGTTCTATCAGAGCATATAAGAAACCCAAATTATTTCCCAAAACACAAGAAAAACTTTTGTAGAAGAAGGAGAGTTGCGCCCCACTGGCGAAATCGCTCATGCTACCGCCCGCAAAGGGTGAGTCAGATTTTTTTTCTCCTTTTCGAGAAGGATTTCACGTATAATTTGATTGCACAAAAGAGTTACTGTCAGCGTTCTATGAATATTGGCTCTGATTCTTTATATCTGACCCATAAGAGACGACGTGTACCAGCTCAGGTACACGATTGTTTGAAGGCCTTTCTCGCTGCAGAAAAACTTTCTCTAAACGTTCAGCGTCAGAAAAAAGCTTTTTATTACGCTGTAACAGCGAAAATAAAATTATTTTTCACACCAACTTTTTTTCTTTTGCCCGGCTGGCAGCCGATATATGGCTCTTCAGTAAAGTTTCAATACTCATTTGACAGCCCGAATTTCGAGAATTTTGATGATACAATTGATTTTTTGAAAGGTTGCCATATAACGTCCTAAGAGGAAAAATAAGATCACATTTAACGCCTAGAATGCTATCCCGCCGTTAGGACGTCAAAGGTGGTTTATTGGTAAGTATAGGGTGAAGTTTATAACTCAGAGGTGTCTTCATCATTTACATAAAGAATAGAATATCACGAATGAACTTTCTACGAAGATTTTTTCGATACAAAGAGTGACCACTCCTCATGAAGTCCTTCATTTTTCAGCGGTGTAATACAACATCCTTGTACAAAAATAAACTTTCAACCCCTATTGAGCATCTGTATAGCCTGTCTTGGGAGAACGTAGCTTGAAAACGCATTTTGCATAACTGAATATCTCTAGTCAAGCTTCATGTGGAGGTATTTCTTATAAGTAGCTTGAGGAGAGTGTAGAAAGAGTGCGCGCTCATTATTGTGCATAACGTTTACTTCCCCTATCAGCACCCATATTCGAAAACAAAGTATTTTTTTCGCTCTTTCTAGACATTTTATAGTTATTCAATAGCTTACGTCTTGAAAAAAAGAGATGTACTTAACTTTTTGAAAGGTATCTGTCTCACACTGTAACAGGGAAAAGAATATGTTTTATTAACACTTGAGCATCATTCAATGAGCAAACGCTTTTCCGTCAAAAAATTGAGCAGCTCTTCGATAACACAAATCTCGGAAATTTGACTTGAAATTTCAAGGATATACTTAGTATGGAGGAAAACTTTTTAGTTCGCCGTCACAGCGAAAAGAATATTTCTTTTTACTCTAGGCTCGCACGCGATCCACATGTAAATTGCGCATCACGACGGACACCGAGCCGAGTGCGAAACTCAATTATTTTTAGCTTAACAGCATATTAAAAGATCCTTCTCAAAAACCAGCCTTACCATTGATATTTTTGAATTTGTGCCATCGAATGGTTGTTGAAAATCTGAATGGGAACCTCTGTCCAGCAAAAGATGTTCGAGTGTGAAAGAAAAATTGATACTTGTATGTTACGAGGTGGCAAATTTTGAGCCACTCATTCGCTAAACAGGCAATTTTATAGGATATATGTAGTTATTCAAAAGCTGGGTCTCTGCCTACAACTATACGTCCACCAGCCTTTTCAAACACCCTTTTATGCCCTGTAAATCCAAAACAAAAATTTATTTTCTCACTCACATTTCGCCTTCATTCGTACCACAAGTATAACTTGCTAGAAGCACGAAAAGCATGTCAGCGTGTACGGAATTTTCCGTTGTGTCAAAACGCGCGTTTTATTTGAAGTTTTTGTTGTCAATGCGATAAAAAATCCTCAATAAAAAACAATAGTTGCCGCGGCTTCAAAGCATAATGCGGTAGATCACTGTCGAGTTACGATGTAGATCGGCGATAACCTTACTAGCAAGTCGTTGCTGTGACTTGCCTTCACGTTTTGCTCACGCTATGAACCTTTTCGGTGACTTTACTACCGTCCAACTCGCGGGGCGGGTGGACGAGGCCGGGGCGGAACGACTGATTGCGTTTGAAATATTGTCATTCAATTTCAGATTTTTCACCACAATCGGCAATATCTTCAGATAAAAACGTAAATCCTGATGCTACGGAAGGCTGTCTACACGCTGATATGTTTTACGCGCTTCCAGTGACTTATACGCCTGGTAAAAGTGCAGGCGAAAGGCAAATAGAAACGAAATTTTATTCTGTATGCTATAGCTACATAAAAGGGTGATCTGAAAAACCGGTTTTAGCATAGTTGTAGCTAGAATTTGAGTTTTCCAATGATTACTAACAATTTTAAGAGAAGATCCTAACCAGCGAATGAGATCGACTTGAAAATTTGCCCCGTCCAACACATAAGTACCGAAAATTTTACTACACTTTCAGAGCATAATATAGAAACCATCTCAAAAATAAAGCGCATCCTTCAGATTCTCTATCTTCAAGCTTCAAAAATGTTGAAGTCTCAAAAAGGAATAAAAAATACTTTATTTAAATATGGATGCGGATGAGAGAGAAGCACCGAGGATTTTTCTCAGGAGACACATATTTCTGACCAATGGCTTGCATAATGCCGATGTTCTAGAGCCTTTTATTAAACACGGCTGTCCGTTCTCGTTTCATAATTTTTCCACTATTTATAAGATACTCAGCCAATTTCTCGTTCACACTCGTTGATATAAACTTAGTTATAGTGAGAGTTATCGATAAACTAACATCGAATACAGCATGCATTATCATTTTTGTTGTAAACTACCCGTTGTTTTCAATTTTTATTCACTGTGATGACTCTTAGGTCTTGTACAAAACTATGATAGATCATGAGTAGAGTTTTTTAATTGTGATATCCTCCATACAACTCAATATAGTTGATTAATTGTCAGTTTCAGCATAATTCCGTAATAAGCCAACGTTTTTCTCCATACAAAGCGCATATTTTTAACCGAAGTTAGATGAGCAAAAAAAGATCTTTTTCCTATAGAGTATACGAAGTTTTCAGAAAATTCCCGCAAAGCGGGCGAAAAAAATCTTAATCTAGCGAAAATTGCATATTTTGCTCTGCGCTCATCGATTTCTGTAGCCGTCCCTTAGGGTTAAGCAGTGAGTAACTATTTCGAGTGCAAAACGTAATCTTTTTCTGCCCTTGGCATTACTCGGTGAAAACCACGTGAAAAACCAAGGTAAGGATATAACATGTTTTGAGCTGATAGTCTAATGGTATACAGGCACCTGTTTCGTCCTGTTGGGACTCATCGGTACCCCTCGGTTCAGCCGATCCCCGTGGATACATACTCGACTGCCAGTCATCACAATGTCAGTGCATCACCTGACTCGGGATGATTTTTTACTCAGCGTCGATTTCTTTAAAGGATTTCCTTACAGCATGAAGATCGGCTGAACCAAGGGGGGTGGTACTGAGTCCCAATAGGACGAAACAGGCGCTGTATACCACTAGGCGTATCAGCTCAAAACATACTATATCCTCATCAGATTATATCATTTTGAGCGATCCTATAAAAAGCGTTCGATAGAAGAAACCAAGGTAAGGTTCAAAATGACCAAAATTTATGCTAACACATAATGCTAAACTAATCTTGAGATTTGGTGGAAGACCAAGCACAAACATTGAGCAGCGTGATTTGCTCTATGCAGGTGCAGAGGTCTTTTCGGAATTAAGTTTATTATTGAAGTCGTCATTCAAACTACTGGATGATTCTTGAGTAGTGAAGAAAGTTTGCTTTGGCGAAAAAGCCAAAAGAACGCAAACGCATAGCACACCAGACACCTCAAAGGAAGGACATGATTTTTCCTCGTTGCTATAGCTCAAAAAGAAGGCCTTTCTATAAAGCGAACCCAGTATTGGAATCGAAGTATTTGCAAATAACGATGGGCATCTAAACGTTCAATGAAAAGCTTATACTAAACGAGAAGACCACGAAACCGGCCAGTGTACCTCTTTTGTGTTTGCTTTTTCAAAAAGCTAAACTGCACATTATATACAGGATTAACGAGTCCTCATGCTTGACGTTCACATCAGTTACTAAACGATCAGTGCAGTAAAGGAGAGGTGGTCATAAAATGTCGTAGGATACAAACTTCTCTCCAGCTTATAAGGGCACACAACTGACTTCTTCTGAAGATCTTTTTATCATGGTCATGCCGGTATAGCTATCAGGGAATACTATGGTCATACAACGTGCCAGTTTGTTGAAGGGAGAAGATGACGGATCATGAAACTGCAACCGAGCTTGATTGTTGCACGAACGGAACGAATAATGTAGTGCACTGAAATTCGCTCAAAAGTTGAGTACTAACCATCACTGGATCTAAGTTCATATTCATCTTTTATAATCTACATCAACAGCAACTTACCTTCATACAAAACCACAAATGAATTTCAAATGAATGACAAAGGAATGAATGCATGAACATAAAACTTCTTATGCGCCTGAGAACAGTGGCGACTTATGACACTAGGAGCACTGATTCCTGTACCCTACGTATTTCTTTTCTCAAGACAATATTTTGTGCCTCCTCCAGTTCCCATTTTCGCGATTCACTTCACAAGATCATGCACGTGGGTTTACAAAGTTCATCAACACATGAGAGACATGGGCCGCCCCGTTCTTTTCGGATGGAAAGACACAACGATTGAAGAAAATAAGATATTCTTGAGCTTGTGTCTCAAATAACCATTATGCCATTGCCAAGGCTCTACGATTACTGGAGCAATAGCCCGCATCTTTCGGGAGTCTCCACAGCGTCGCATGTTATGTCGAGGGATCGCTTCTTCGAGATCATGAAACACTTGCATGTAAGCAACAGTATGAGTCACGATGTGAATGACAAGTTATAACGAAATAAGACCAATACTGGAACTTGTCAATAAGAATTGTAAGGACCCTTTCAAACCATGGGGAGACGTGTGTATCGATGAGTCGATCGTGCCATTCAGAGGACGAATTAAAATGCCGCCTGTATGCACCTTGCAAAAGAAACAGATATGGAATAAAGCGATGTAAACTTTGTGGTGAGCGCAAATACACCTACAAAAAAATGGTGCACATAGGTAGCGCAGAGCCGACACCGAATGAGCCACTTGCAGATTTTGTGGTAAGGGATCTAATGTAGGATCTTCTGAATGAAAGAAGGCACCTCTTTGCCGATAACTGGTACTCCAGCGTCGCCCTATCTGAGATTCTGCTGCAAAGCAATACATACTTTATTGGAACGTGGAGAAAGACCAGGAAAGACTTGCTTAAGGAGGTCATGGAAGGAAACTGCGCAAAGGCGAGTGGGAAGCCATGTAGAACTAAAATTGCGTTATGGTTTTGCGATTCAAGGACAGAAGAGACGTCACAGTGCTTTCAACAGCTCACGGCACTGTCAAAAATCCCTGCACGGACGAGTTTGAAGTCGTCGAGAGGTGCAATAGGAGAAAGTCGCTGATGGACCAGACTGACCAGATAGCTGTGCCATATCACCAACCCCCAAGAGGACTAACAAATGGTGAGAGCATTTCGCTCGTTCTTAACTTCGTACTTTGGTCAGAGAAGATTTCGAGTAACTAGGCGCTGTTTCTACTAAAAGTGCTTTGAAAAAAATCTCTCTGACGATGAACTATCTTTCCTAGCAACAATCTTTGCATATAATCAAATTTCATTGCTAGGAAAGATAGTAAAATTTCATTGTGAAGTTGAAACAAGGCATTGTGAGGGCGAAACGCAATCTTCTCCTTTAGTATAACGTAGTAATGCGGTTCTTTCAGGAACCAGGCTTACTGTCAAAGCGGCGTTATTCAGGCTATCGAATGATTAACAAAAACATCAACAAATCAAGAAATATGTTACATGGAACAGAAAAAATGTTTTTCCTTGTATGAAGCGGTTTTTTCGTTGGAACATAGAATTTTTTTTAAAGCATGAGCATTCCCCTTACTATAAACCCTTTATAGGAGCCTTTTCTATAACATTTATATATTTTGCATCACAAGTATCACTATGTATCGATAGTTTATCGTGGAATCAAATTTTACTTCGTAATTTCGAGAAGATCTTGTGAGGTTTCATAAAAACGAACACTGGCTGTAAAACGTGTACTTTTTTCGTTGCAGAACGGACTATAAAAGTCTTTTCACAAAGCAAACATAGTGGGAGATAGAAAAGCATGGGTCAAAAAAGAAGGAATCGAAGTTATATAACAGCTGGAAATAAGTTTCCTTTCACAATATTTGCTTTCCCCGTTGAAAACTTGATGATTTTTTGATACATAGTTTTTTTCTTAGAATATGAAACTTTTCTCGAAGTATCTCCTGTTATATTTCATCATTTCATCACGATGATATCCCCTCAGTACCTCAGATAATCAACAAACTACCATATTTCCATCGCAGAGCTGATAGTACAGGCTGCGCCCCGACGCGCCGCCGCGCCTCCCCGCCGCACACGCGATGTGCGACAAAAGCCGAAAACGGTCCTTGTCGTTGAATATAAAGGTGTTATCAAATTAATCAGCCATAAGCAATCGTGTGTTAATTATTGCAATGGCGGGTGATTTTTGTCACTTGACACGCGTGCACTATAATATGTTTTGTCTTCGATTCTTCTATACTTAAAAGGTACATCCCTTACAATAGATTTGGTCACCAAGAAAAGTATCAGGCTGCTGATGAGGCAGAGGGGCCGAAACGTACGTATAAGAGTATATTGGTGCTGTAAGAGGCCTCAAAAAAGGTTTAAAATATGTTATCAGCTTAAATTAAGCTCTTCAGTGTTCTGCATTATCACTTGACTTACCATGGCTCAAAATCGCACATAGTACATATAATACTGTAATTTTCTAGTTTGAGCATGCTATACGTTCCATTTGGCCACACGTTCCCGAGATCGGATGATGCAAAAAAATTCTAGATGTCAGCAAGTTGTTGGTTTTGAGGATCGATACAGCAATCCGGTGAAAATTATGTTTGCTCTGCCATCTAGCAACAACCGAACTGTGCACACATGCCTTATTATCACAGTCTTCAACTAGACGGCCTATGGACAAAATTCCACGTGGAGAAAACAGAGCAACGGAAAAGTCATAATGGGTGGATGAACGGAACTTATTATACGAAACTCGATTGACAATGGCTTTCTTGTGCAATTGTCTGTGTGTCCCTGAAGACAGGCGTTCAAAATAAGAAAACGGCATTATTTTGCGATGATTTTTCACTCTCTCTCACTGCTTTGGCGTTATATCATTAAAGCGTCAGATGGAACACCATCACACACACATCGAAATGACAGCGAGAGAACCATGTTCAACCACAGCAATGATCAACACATTGCCCCCTAATGAATAAAACTTGATTCTAGTGTGAATAGTCACAAGAAGAAAAACAAATCCCGATTGAGAGTTTTCTCGACACTGTATTCCGAGTTTTGTCACTGGGATTCACTATTTGTTATGTGAAACCTCCGAAAAAGTTGATTTGCGACAAATCACTCCGATACTAAGAGCTCAGAACTCAGCTAAGTGGTCAACTCAGCTACACATGCAAATCTGCTTCATCGAAACTTGAATTTTGGAACTTACCCAAGCGAAATTAGTTTTTGCATCGGTAGCATCATGGAAGTAAATACATTGAGAATGGAATCAATTTTGATGATTTTATGATTGTATAAATGAATCTGAGCGAGAAACATATACATTATAACATTTCAGCTCATTAAAGTTCATAACTTTTCTTTCGAAAAAAGTTCACCATCTGATGATTAGTCGAGCTCTTTCATGATTACTTGTAATCAAATATTTGCAGAATATCAATCAGCAAATTAAAGAACTTTTTTCCGCCAGCTCTTTCTAATCCAAATACTCACAAAATATGACGAGAGAATGGAGATGAAGTCGAATTTGCCTTATTCGCCCTGACAGATAAGAAAGTTTTCTTTCTTTTTTTGTAATTTCGAGTACGTGTTATAAGAGTGCTGGCTAATCCCGTACTGACAATCGTCCTTCCTGCCACACAATCTGTCACTTTGACAGAAGCAGTTGAGCATCTGAGGATCACTTACAATGTGATAAGGTTGTATGCTCAACGGCTGATCTACCTCTATAAGAAGTCAAATATTGTTTTACCATTGATTTATATCCACTATATTAACAAAGAAGATATAGATTCAAGCCAACGTTTTTCTTGTTGGCAGATGCAAGCTGTTACAATAGAAGAATTTATTGAAAAAACAATGACCGATGTCCCGATGGTATCGCTTTATAAAATGCTGGCGAATATCAATTGACATATAATTCATTCAGTCAAACACTACTGTAACCCAAAAGAAAGTGCCTGTTTCAGATTTTGAAAAACTGAACTGAGATAGTGGTGCTGGATCAAGTGTGGTCATGAGATCCTTGCGATTTATTCAACTGAAGTTATAAAAGTGTTTCACTGAGCAGATTGCATGTTAGTTTGACCTTTTGAGGCACTGAAGAAGCGATACCGCCAAAACGTCAGCCATTAGTTTACTGTACTGGGTGGCATTCGATATTTCTGCTATTAACAACCTTGCATCTGCTCATTGGGAAAACACTGAATCGATTCAATCAAAGATGCGGTTAATAGACAATTGATCGTGGGAATTATAAATTCAATTAAGAAACAAAATCGATAAACATGCATAGGTCTGCTTCGATGTCTTAGGAACAACAGAAGTTGTTACTTTAATATTTGCTTAGAAGAGCAAAAGTTTTAGCAAAAACAATTGGAAAGCCGTGAAAAACAGTGACAATGTCGATGCTGAATTGCAGAGATCCTTGCTACAGCAGCATACTGTCCCTCCTTTTTGAGGATTGGTGGCATCCATCAGTCTGAAAAAGACACCAATTCTTCTGCTATCGACTGCTTTTTTTTACAGACCCGCTCAAAATGATTTAATCTGATAAGGATATGACATATTTTGAGCCATAGGTCTAGTGCTATATAGGCGCCTATTTCGTCCTATTGGGACTCATCAGTAGCACCCTCCCTCGGTTCCGTCGGTCCCTTGAGGTGTAACAATCCTCCAAAGGAACTCGACGCCGAGTAAAATTAAGCACCCAAAGTAGGATGATGTTATTACCTGACTTTGTGGTGACCGGCAGTCGAGCTTACGGCTTTTAAAATGAACTATACTTCTGCTATCGACTGCTTTTTTACAGACCCGCTCAAAATGATTTAATCTGATAAGGATATGACATATTTTGAGCCATAGGTCTAGTGCTATATAGGCGCCTATTTCGTCCTATTGGGACTCATCAGTAGCACCCTCCCTCGGTTCCGTCGATCCCTTGAGGTGAACAATCCTTCAAAGGAACCGACGCCGAGTAAAATTAAGCACCCAAAGTAGGATGATGTTATAGTAGGATGATCCCTTGAGGTGAAACAACAACATCATCCTACTTTGGGTGCTTAATTTTACTCGGCGTCGGTTCCTTTGGAGGATTGTTTCACCTCAAGGGATCGACGGAACCGAGGGAGGGTGCTACTGATGAGTCCCAATAGACGAAATAGGCGCCTATATAGCACTAGACCTATGGCTCAAAATATGTCATATCCTTAACACCAATTATTCTTACAAGAAATCGATTTTCATGACAATTGTAATCACATATGTGCCAGAAAACTCATTAAAAGAAAGTTATGAAACAATATTATAGGTTATATTCGCTTTTCGATAATATGATATGCTATTCTGATAAGTGGTAAACTCAGAAACACTGCGAGGAACACATGCCCAAGGATTGTTGAGTAATACGCAAAATTCTGAACATCAAACGGAGATGAACCCGCGTTTCACACACACCGAGATAGCGCCTTACCAAAGTCGTTGCTTTGCTGTCATTCCTTCTTTGATGAAGGGTATCGAAATTATCAGCAGCCAACCGTCAACAGGCTTGCTTTGGTAAACACATCACCTGTCCACCTGCCGCCCAGTTGACCTTCAAGTGACTCGAGCGGGCACAGAAATACTTCGTTTTTCTATCGCGTGTAAGAGTAACCCAGTGGGTCCTCCTCGCTCTAGGGATTCGCCAAGCATCATAACTTTCTTTTAGTCTTTTCGTGAAAAAATCGGACCATCGGGTCGATGGTCTTTCTGTAGAGCGCTTGATATCCCGAGGAATCCACTCGGTAACGGCTTCTCGTCCATTGGTTGTTGTTGAAGCGCATCACGTGTTCAACCCACCTTGTTTTAGATATCCTGGCGCGTAGAAAGGCGTCTCCGATTTTCGATCGCTGACGTAGGTTTGGAACTTCGGATCCTTTCTCTGATTTGCGAGATACGGGATACTCCTAGCATCGACCTTTCCATTGTGTGTGTTCAATAACGCCAAGTGGTCTTTTATCCTGCTTACGTAGTTACCAGGTTTCTGCTGCATACATTAGGATAGGGATAACTGTCAAGTTGAAGAGGTGGGCACGGAGTCGGACGTTCTTAGTCCTCTTCACTACATTTTCGATGCTCTTAAACGTTCCCCAAGCCGCTCGTTTCCTCTTGCTCAACTCTGGAGCTAGGTCGTTCATCATGTTGATTTCACGGCCTAGATAGATGTAACTGGAGCATTCGGAAATGTTTGTTTCCTTGAGCGTAAATGGAGCATTTGAAACCAATCCATTCCTCATAAACATCGTTTTTGTCAGATTTAGTTAAAGGCAAATCTTTCCACAGGCGTTGTCGAAATTGGTCAACATTCGTTCTGCTTGGTCGATGCTTGGTGCTATGAGGACGATATCACGTAAACACATATCGGCATTGAACCTAGCTAAGCTGACACTTGGCTGTACATATATTATCTAACAGAATTGTTTTATTCGACTGTTCTAATAGTATTATGATGTTATAACTATATATTTGAGTGATTAGCAAAACTGTGAACAATTAGCGGAGTTGGAGCAGCGCTTTCCTTTCCGGGAGGATGCTAACCATTCCACACTGAAGCCTTTGTTCTGATATCAGTTTTATCGACGACTATCACTACTAACTGTTAACGCTGTACTGTTGATTAATGTCCTGAATAATGAACGATAAAAATCAAAGCAATGCAAAGTAGAATATAATAAAGCCCGTTAATGCTAATTTGCTCATAGGAAGAAAGGTTCATAGGAAGACTTTGAGAAAGGAAGCCGGTTTGAACTCACATAGTTCGGCTCATTTTTTATAGAACATTCAAAAGACGCGCGCAGAAAATAGCCATCTACATTTACCTAAAATTTATGGAATTTTAACACAGTCTACCACACGAATGCTGATCTAAACCATTACATTTGAAGCACAATTAATGATAGCTTTCATGGAAATGGCGCTTGCTCAATTGTTACATGTCTCCGGATGTCGTCTTTGAACCTTCCTAAAAGCGGCGATCGAGCATAATTGACCATTCTTGCCAACAAATATGTTTTTAGTGCCATCTAGTAATCTAACGGAGGACTTTACATGTTTTGCATCTGGTTTATCATCTCAGCAATAGTTTAGACCATGCTAATTTTGCTTCGTTAGCTTCGATACCTTCTACTTTTATTGCTTTTTAGAGATTTTTGCAATTCTTTGCAATCTTCTGTCTAATTTATTGTTTCAGTAATATTCTAGTAGTTACTACACCGATTTTGTGAAGGAACATCTGTGAGCACCATTACCATCTGATACTTATCGTTCCAATGATCGTCGAGTGATTTAAGAGCGGTCAGTATGACTTCCATTCATCCCTATAGCGTGTGAGAGCAGCCCACTGCGTTTTCCTTGCTCTAGGAAATAGTTCATCATCATATCTCCTTCCAGTAAATTCGTTAATATATTGGGCCATCAGGTTACTGGTCTTTCTCTAATGCACGTGACATCGAAAAAAACCGATTCGTAAAGACTCTCGTCCATCGACTATCGTCAAAACGTGTTACGTGTTCGACCTACATTACCTTCGATATCTTCGGATCTTCTCATGGTGTGTTCTCTACCGCGAGAACACATGCATGTCCTCAGGTGGTGGATAGGGAAATCAGATGTGAACCAAAACGACCGTGTGCTTTCCAGAGGCCGGACTACTACTAACTACTACTACTACTACTACTATACTACCTACTACTACTACTACTACTACTAACTACTACTACTACTACTACTACTACTACTACTACTACCCACAAAAGTCATCAAACTTTTCGCGTGCATTTTCGGCTGCTGCTTGGATACTTCGTTTTTCTCCATGAGTGCCGGAGAACGGTAGTAGAAACGATTCCCCATTGCGATCATGAGGATAGCCGAGCTAGGACGCTTCTATGTGGACTTGCGGGAGGGTGTTGAGTGAGGAGCCACACCTTGTTTATTGATGAAGTGCATCACCATACACTGCCGTCTTATTTTAGTGTGCTTAGAAGAGATATGGAGGAATTTCTGCTCGTCATGTCAAAGTGACTTATATTCGTTTATGTGACTACATACATATATGAGCCATTAATAATTCATTTTTTCCACTTATGCAGCTCAACAAAAACTACTGAAGTGAGGTAATCTATTTGTTAAGCATAGTAAGGCAGCTACCGTTCTTGTTCTATCTCCCAAAACTCCAAGGATAATTCCATTGACTCTCCTAACTTCTATTAAACTGCAGAACAATGATGTAAAATATGTTTGTTTTTGGCATTAATTTGTAGGCCTCTGTTGGAAGCAATTACGAAAAATTGAGGGTAAAATAGAAAATTTTCAAACTTACAGTACAAATCGAAGAGCCACACGAGTAACTATTGACGGTCTTTCCACTAGCTTCTGTTTTCGTCCTGAAATCAGCAAACCTCATTCTCTTTAGTTTTTTATCCAACCAGCATATTGAAAAGCTGAGTTATCGAATTTCTTCGAAAGCTTGGCTAAGAATGAACCTATTGTGCCTTTTGTCACTGGATTCCTTCCAAGAATAGGTTTACTCCTAGCTGAAATTCCTACTAATTGTCCTAATCATGCAGTATAGATAAGCCTGCGAAAAAAGCGCTTTGCTGGAACACATCACTCTACTTTTTTAATTGAAATAGTGGACTTTTACTTTATATGAAGTGTATTATAGAAATCAACCAATCATCATACTTCATACAGTATTTCGAGCCGACGGTACATACCGCGTTCGCTTTTGGCTTGTGATTGCTCGTTGTTGTTTCTGTAATATTTCTTTGAGATGCGTCGTAGTGTAACATTATGCTTTGTGGAAAACATTCTTTAAAAATCTCAGAAATGCTGAAATACGAGTAAAACTTAGAACTTTAGTTGGTCTTCAAGCTCCCTAATCCTTTGCAGGGGCACATCTATCATACGCCGCAACACAGCAGAGCCATGGATCGAAGCCTAACCGAGATTGAGAGTAATGGTTATACATCAAAGGATGCTGAGTGATATATGCAAGCTTGAAACATCGGGAGGGTGCTGAACCCACTTTTTGCCCACACCGAGAGTGCATGTATCACTGCACCATCAAGGCCATCGCTCTGCAGTCATCAGCAATTAACCCCGTCAACGGCTTAACATGGAAAGCACACGTAGGGTGAACGCATTTGAGCTGACAGCTATTGGATATATATATATATATATATATATACTTAATTTATAAGATTTCTTAGTTTATTGCTCTTGTAACTGTGTCATGATGTTTCGATATTTCACCTAAGAATGCTAAACTAATTGTAAAACTTGAAACGTCAGGGAAGTTGAACCAGCGCAAAACATACCGGGGGTGCGTCAAGTTCAAAGTTTCTTCGTATCTCAACATTCTGGTAGTCGTATTTCATATTGCACTCTACCATGAAAACAACAGACAGAAAATGAAACTCAATTCCCTGTAGTCTCGAGAGCAGTTTTAAGAAAGCGATAAGGTAGTGTAATGATTCAAAATAAATTTTCGCTACTGCATGATGCAGTGCGACCTCCTAAGTCATATTGAAAAACCAGTCAGAGCTGCTTAATACACTAAATCCGATTTTTTCCTGTTTTAGTTGAGAATAAAGCTAAATCAAAGCATGGGAAACAAAGCATCACATTGAGATGACCATGGTACATCGCTTTCATTTTAAAAGGTGAAAAATCCTTACCTGTGTAGCACTTAATCGCTACTGCGAAAGCAACCAGCGTAAAGAAAACGACGAAAAATCGGAGCGATAGCATTTCTACTTGGTGCACGACTATCTTCAGTGAAGCACTTTATACTGCGTTCTATTCGATAAGCGAATCCACGCCCAAAATGTCCATATTGGCGATTGCGGTAGTTTCATCATAAACGATCAATTCCACCACCTCTGGAGTCTCCCAAAACCTCATAAACCCTTGTGTTTACACAGCAGTCCAAATTTCTACCCACATAATGAAATTTGCTATGTGGCAAGGTGAATACCATTTTTATGAATTTTTTAGGGCAACAATGCCATGTGTGAAAATGGTTGCAGCAACAGAAGCTTCGGTTAACAGAACAGCCTTGTTTTCACTTCCTGGAGACATTTCTCTCGCCAGTACATTCTCAGTTCTCCAACATAGATTAGACCTTATAAACCACCACAAGATTCTCTTGCCTTCTGAACTTTTTTTTTCTGGAAAAAAAGGCAATTTCTTAAAAGTATATCTGCCTATAGCTGCTCAACCGTAGGGAAATGGCTTACACAATCAGGCTCACCATCGTAGTTTGAAGCCCGAAATACCATCATTGCCATGACAAGGTGGCAAACCGTTAGAAAGGCATGTATTTCCTTTTGCAAATATCAAGAAAATGATACACATTTTTTGTAGATCCTCATATAGGCTACGAAACACTAGCCGCTCGGATCAGACCCGGTAGGTTAGACTACAAGACAAGGATTCGCACCTGAATGGAATCGCTTTCAAGCTGTCTTTCTTATCAGATAAAGTCAATTGCCCTATTACGTGATGCTTATAAAGAATTGGTGTCGAAGGTTTGGTGGTTCGACCCCACTTAACACCCTGCGCGCGTGAGCTAGTACCCAACCGCCTCTACGATTCTTTGTGCAGCTCTGAAATCTGTATAATCTGACCTGATAGAAAAGAGGGGAATTGTATAGGTTTGGATACTATAACCCTTTAAGGGCCGCGCCATTACTTAATTGCATGAAGTATGTAAAATTCATCTTACTAGCTGAAAATTGGAAAACAATGAATAGTTTGTCAAAATAGTGCTGCTTATTGTATGCGATTCCCTTCATCGATAATTCTTAATGTTTTTATTGTTAGTGCACTTTAAATTGCTATTTCTCAGATTAACGATCGGTATCGTTCGAAATTCTCTATTCATAAACTATTGTGTGCGAAAAACAGATAGAAAGATACGGTGATCTTCCGCTATATCCACCCTGTATGATCTCTTTGCTAAAAACGTTCCTTTCATTTTCGCAAAACTTCTTGGCTATTATGTGATAGCTAAAATCAAGGTGAGTTTTTATTGCACTGTCGTTTTACATCCATGCATTTCTAACCGAATAAAACTTTTTCACCAGCGATTATTAATCATTAGAAGGGCAAATCTTAGCAATTTCAGCGATGTTTTTTCGATTTTGGAACCGAACAATTTGAGCGCTGTAACAATCAAAAGATAGGTTCCGCTAATTTGAATCACTTTCGATGTTCACATCCTGCATTGACTTCTTGGTAAAAGCGGATTTTCTAATTTTTTTTAGAGTCTGATAGCTATCTAACAGCTGAAATCGCGCAAAAATTTGGACTTTTGAACTTCTACATCGTGTTATGACGAATAGCATAATGAGATGGTGTAGA
Organism: Parelaphostrongylus tenuis; assembly: GCA_019055375.1. NCBI lineage: Eukaryota > Metazoa > Nematoda > Chromadorea > Rhabditida > Metastrongylidae > Parelaphostrongylus > Parelaphostrongylus tenuis. Next base: position 19,553 of record JAHQIW010003828.1, read on the forward strand.
ACTTTACATTAAACTTTGATTCGTCACTACGAAGTAAAGACTGCGTAGATCAACATTCCTCCAGCAGTCAGTGATTAGGAAGAAATTCAACATTCTCTAGTTGAAGAGATAAGGAGAAACAATCTTACGTTATATGATTCTTGTGTGAATTTATTCATTACATTCAGGTAAGCACGGCCCTCTGCAGAACCTTCTGGCAGCCGCTGAATATGCTTGGCGAGCTGAGCGCGGTTACTAAATATTTATGATTGTATATATACACATACGATATAGCATTTCACTATTTCCTTGAAGTAATTAACAGTAAAATGAAGGCCCTCACCAAATACTCGTAAAATACAATGATCGCTTCGATGCGATTTCTCTTGAACTATGGTGCTATGAAATCCAACGCAAAATTAGTTATTAGCCATCATAATATCTAAGTGCATTATCCATAATGTTTAATAAAATGTTCGCGGCACTATAGATTCGTTCTTCGTCAGGTGAAGGCACTGCTTCATCCCTCCTCGACGATAGTGGCTATTAGCAGTGGGGATTCGAACACAGTGACTGTGGCTGTTAATGTTCGGAATCGTTTACTAGACTTACTAAGCAGGACTGCGATATCATCAGCCATTAATTCATACAATGGTTTTAGAGGGGGGCGTTTTGAGTATTAATACTACCCAGGGTTTTAGCAGCTGTAGCTTGTACAGTTAGGGCTAAAAAAACACGTTTGCCCAAACTGGATGACGCGATGAAGACACTTCAGATGTAATCCCGTCA
>JAHQIW010003829.1:0-19062 GCA_019055375.1 Parelaphostrongylus tenuis
AGTAGGGGCTGACGTTCCGACGACTCTCGCTCTCTTCATAGCCTGGAAAGGTCGAACTGATATGCAAATCACTCAATGAAACACCTCCATAACCCCGACAGAAAACATCAGAAACAATTTTAGAATTTCATAGAAAAAAGCTCCATTTTGTAGCACGTATCGTTTAGATGTTTTAGGTCCTTCAATAATTCATTGCAGACTTCCCGCTTAGAGTGAATGCATAAGGCTGTCTAAACCATGTTGGAAAGATTAGCCTGAGATATGGTGAAAGACCATGCATGATTACGAGGCACCCCTCTTTGCTGTTCATATTGGGCCTTTGTTATGTATCTTAAAAGACTTCCAGTGTCTTACATGGATGTTTTTGATTTCTGTGCAAGGACGGTAAATTTGACGTCAAACTTTGCTCCTGCATCTTTTTTTACCTATACAGGCCTAGTAGAGTTTTTGAGTCGGAGTTGTGTAATCCAGTTAAATATCTTTTCCACGCATGCAGAGCGGTCTACCTGTCCCGCCAATATATTCGCTTCGCATACCTCGTAGGAGATTGGTATATTGTATCAGATCTCATGCAATCTTCGTCCCCACCGTGTGGGCAAACTTGGCACTTTTCCATTTGGAGCTGTTCATGCAGTCGATTACGGACTATCTGACGCCCTGGGTATTCGAGGGTATCTCGACTACTACTACCAAATTATCAAAATCTACTCTTCTGGTCAAAGTTTTTTAGCTGTACTTGCTTCGTTAAAACTAAAGGTCAGGACGAATGGAATCTCATTGTCGTCAAACTTTCCGTTTGCGGGCGTCGAATTTTCTCTAAATCTTACCTCAGGGCTCCTACCGTATCGTAACCATTACAGATAGCTATTTTTTCTCGCCAAACTTAGCCATTCTACCATAGGTTCTATCCCTGAGCACACACTGGTAAGTACTATTATTAGTAACTTCTAAACTATATATGAATGAAAGACCACCAAGATGAAGACCCAGATCACAAACAAGCAATATGCAATGGTAAACAATTCAAATTGATGATTTTCCGAATGCAAGCACCACCTCGTACTAGTAGTATCTTGGATATTCTTTGGAAATGGAAATCAACAGGATGGAGAAATTAGACAGAAGAAAAAGAGTAGCACTAGCCGCATTTGAGCCACTGAAAAGAGCAGCAGAATAAATAGGCCACTCTTTTCGATTTAACAGTCCTCCCAGCGCTCTGCCATTAAGCAGAGGCGTGGGCTGATAATTCAACCACGTCAGACTCTGTGAACACTCGCAGCGCACTTGAGTTGTCTATTCAAATTTTGTTGACGTTTAGCTGGCACACGCAGCTCAGATTTCCAAAACATATCTTCGTGAGCCAGAAAATATATTTTGATATCGAAACACAGATGGCCCTGCCATATAGTGAGAAGATCAGGCGACAGATGGATGAAACGAAGCGTAGGGTGGACTCCATGTGAATGCACCGTATCCGAGGTCGACCACCTACACGTTGAGCGGCCGTATTCGTAAGAAGAATCAATCAGCTGTACCCGCGGCTGCAAATGTTTTTCAGAGCACGGTATGAAATCGTGCCAGCCGCCGTGCTCGAATCAAATCACCACTATGGGCAACAATCGCAGGAAGAAGTGAGTGGATTAGTGCTAGGGTCCGAGCAACTCATGAAGGCGGTCTAGTCGAGTATACAATCGTGTAAGTTTTTGTGTATGTATTTACAACTCGAACGACCGACTTCCCACAAACCTCGGCATGTTAATAATATGAAACTTTGAAAATGAGAAGAAAAGCTTAGAAAACTAATTTTTATTCAAAGCTTCACGAGGTTGGTATCTTTTCCCAATCGATTGCTCTTCTTTCCGGTCGATGGGTTTCGCGATTGCTTGTGGCTGACTTTTCGGCAAATACGCCTTCTTCAGAGCCTTGCAATCTAATCCAGGGACTACCTAACCCATCGACCGGAAATAAGAGCAATCGATTGGGAAAAGACACCAACCTCGCTAAGCTTTAAATAAAGATTAGTTTTTTAAGCTTTTCTTCTCATTTTCAATGTATTTACATTATTTTCCAGAAATTCTAAATTATGTATCCATTTTCCTCAAATGAAGCAAAATCATGTTTAGGTGTCAAGCATAAAAAAACACACTGATTTTTTGTTTGATTTTGCTGTTCGGCCTTCTTCAGAGCTCGTAAGGATCAGATTGTCCACAACTGGTCTGCCAAGCACCTGCATTACTCAAGCAGAAAAAGTGACCCAAACATAATTTCAGTCGCATCGTACAAAGCAATCTTCAGTATACTCACCGCTCTTCGTGAGTCTTTCAATGAGTTGCCAAAGTGGAGACCAAGCGTTGTTATATCATACAGACTTAAAACGCAAATCACACATCAAGATAGCAGTCTTACATACTGTGTCATAGCACGTGTGCTTCCTACACGTTCCTCTCAACAGTTCATGTTTGAATTCATGGTGCTTATCCAAGATGCTTTTAATATCTTACTCACTGAGTTGTGTCCTTGCACAAGGATGGTGATTTCTACTTCAAAATCCTTCTCGTTATATTTCCGTGTTTCTGTCATGTATCTCTGCCTTGCTGCGTCCTGTGTCAACAAGTAAGATCTCACAAACGTTTCAGATAAACTTTGTCAATCAAAACACGGATGGCAGCAAGGAATGTATCGTTATCACGCGTGATATGGCACACTATTATAGATCTGTTATTTTGATGTGGAAAATGCGTTCGCAGTCCATGTGATGCACACGGTTGGTCTCCCTCGTATAACTGAAGGGAGAACTAATAAGAAGTAATGAGTATTATAATGAGCTTATTTTGCTTAATGAAAATGAATTTAGGCCTAGTGATTTTCCTCTGTTGATGTAGTAAAGGCATTGGTTTGCTGGGTTGTGACTAACCTGATAATTCGAACTTCTCAAGAAGACGAAACCGCCGAAACTCTAGCTGATTGAATATATGTATCATAATAAAGATTTGTTTGGCCTTCAAAGATAAACCTGTGACGTGTTGAAGAATGTTGAGCCTAATGAAACGTCTGTTTTGGCTTTCTGCCTGGCTATTTTCTTGCATATTGAACTATTGAAATCACAGAACTTGACCGTAGATACTGATCAAGTTCAGATATCATGGAAAAAGCTGGGAATCAATTATGAAAAAGATGAGAGTAATTCGTTGGAGCTATTCGTGTTCTAAGAAGTGTGCTAAGGATTCTTTTACAAAACTTGTCAAAATCCTTGAAGATTATTGAACTACGTGAACAGTTTCTATAAAAGTTCTGACATACATTTGCTTGAAAATTTCGTAACAAATAGATCTTATACTGATTGTTATAACAGTAAGTGAAGGTGGTTAGCCTAGTTCAATGATTGTGATAAAATTTCTTCCATCGTTTCATTGCATCAAATCTAAATTTGAAATGTTTTTCTAACTTACTCAAATGGATGAATGTTCGCCGCCATGAATCACTGGGAGACTTACGGAAGTCATTCGAAATTTCATTTGGCTTGACATAGAAAGGGGGTTATACGAAAACGAATATGCTTTCTTTCCATGTGTTATTTATTTTGTTCTCTAAAACATTGTTTTAACCTTTTGGTACTGAACCATTCTTGTAGCACTCACTCGATAGTTTAAATTTCGATAATCTCAATGCTTTACTTGCTTTTGAAAGAGTCTTCTTAGTGCGCTGTAGCAACGGAAATAAAACTATATGTTGCACTTGATTTGCTTTGTTTGCTAGTCCGGGATCTAAGGATGACTTCTCGCCAAAGTTCAATAACAGTTTCATAGCATGAATCTTGCCAATTATAACACGTGTTCAAGCTTTGAAAAGATTTTCATAGAGCGCTGTAAGAGAGAAAAGTACTGCGCTTCGCCATATAAGTTTATACGAAATGATATGCACAAATGGCATATGAGCGTGTAAAAGAAATCGTGTTGCATAGGAATATCAAAAATCTGGAACTATCTTCGAAATAGACAAAAAATTTCCAAACAAATAAAGGAAATCTCGCTTTCTTCAATTGTATTGCGCGTAGCAATTTCAATTGCCTCCGCGAAAGAGCGCAATTGTCGTAATACCCACCCCTTACGGAAAACGAAGGTCATTTTGACCCTCAAAATTTCAGAGGCATTTTTTTGCCAAACAAAGTTTCTTATGTGGAATTTAAGCACCTATTCGAAAACTTACATCTCTGAGATTCCAATACTTTGTTTAATTCTTCAAAAATGCCTTTGTAGCGCGCTGCAATATTGAAAATAAAATTATGTTTCACATTCGTGTTGTCTATTTGCTCAACTAAGGTCTGTGAGTTGTTTTTTATTGGGCTATATTGAGTTTATTCGATAGCCCGAACTTTGGCCAGTTTGAAGCTCAAACTGGTTTTTGAAAAGGCTTTCATGGAGCGCTGTGAGAGATAAAATAAAATTACGTTGTACACTCGGAGTTTTCTTTGTACATGGGAGTTATATATGCACAAAAACTGTGAAGACTTGTAGAAAAAATTATGTTATTTATGTTATATCAGAGTGGAACAAGAAATCTAAATTATTCCCCAAAACACGAGAAAAAATTTTAATGAAGAAGGAGAATTGCGCGCCACTAGCGATAGCGATTGTGCTATCGTCTGCAAAGGGTTAATCAGAATTTTTTTCTTCTTTTCGAGAAATATTCGACGTATATTTTGGTTGTAAAAAAGAGTTTTTGTTATCGTTCAATGAATATTGGCTCTGACTCTTTATATTTAAACCCTAAGGCGACGTGTACCAGCTCAGGTGCGAGGTTGTTTGAAGGCCTTTCTCGCCTTAAAAAAGCTTTCTCTTAGACATTTGGTAATTATTTGAAAGCTTGAATTAATGCTATTTCGAAAACCTGTTTGGCCTTTTTATTACGCTGTGACAGTGAAAATAAAATTATTTTTCACACTGAATTTTCTCCATTAGCTCGGCTGTGGCCGCTATATGGCTCCTCACTAAAACTCTAATGCTTTTTTGATAGCCCGAGTCTCGAAAATTCTGGTGATAAGATTGGTTTCTTGAAAGCTTGCCATATTACGCCGTAAGAGGGAAAAAATGATCACATTTCACTTTTAAAATGCTAGGCCGCCGCTCGGACGTCATAGGTGGTTTATTGATAAGTATAGGTGAAGTTTCTAACTCAGAGGTGTTTTATCGTTACATAAAGGATGGAATATCCCGAATGCACTTTCCGCAAAGATTCTTTGATACAAAGAGTGACTACTCTTCATGAAATCCTTCATTTTTCAGCGGTAATGCAACATCCTTGTACAAAAATAAACTTATAACCCCTATTGAGCATTGCATCGTCTGTCTTGGGAGAACGTAGCTTGAAAACGCATCTACCTCTACAAAACGCCCAGTATAGAAAATATACCACTAGACGTATCAGCTCAAAACATATTATATTCTCATCAGATTATATAATTTTTAACGGGCCTATAAAAAGCGGTCGGTAGAAGAAACCAAGGTACAGTTCAAAATGGCCAAAATTTATGCTGACATGCTAAACTATTCTTGAGATTTGGTAGAAGACGAAGCACAAAGATTTAGCAACGTGATTTGCTCTTTGCAGGTGTAAAGGTCTTTTTGGAACTAAGTTTAATATTGAAGTTGTCATTCAAACTACTGGATGATTCTTGAGTAGCGAAGAAAGTTTGCTCTGCGAAAAAGCCAAGAGAACGCAAGCGCATAGCACACTAGACACCTCGAAGGAAAGACATGATTTTTTCTTATTGTTATAGCTCAAAAAGAAGGTCTTTCTATAAACCAAGTCCAGTATAGAAATCAAAGTTTTTTCACATAACGAAGGACCTCTAAGTGTTCAGTAAAAATTTTACGCCAAACGAGAAAACCACGAAACGGCCAGTGTACCTCTTTTGGTGCTTGGTTTGCAAAGAGCTAAACTGCACATTATATATATGATTAGCGAGTCCTCATGCTTGACGTTTATCCAGCTACTAGACGATCAGTGCACTGAAGGAGAGGTGGTCATATAATATCGTAGGATAGAAAACTTCTCTTTTACCTAAAAGAGCACACAACTACTTCTTCCAAAGATCCTTTTATCACGGTCACGCCGGTATAGCTTTTAGGGATTACTATGCTCATGCAACGTACTAAGTTTGTTGAAGGGAGAATATGACGGATTATCAAACTGCAACTGAGCCTTGATTGCTGCACGAACGGAGCGAATAAATGTATTGCACTGAAATTCACTCAAAAGTTAAATACTAACCATCACTGAATCTAAGTACTTTACCATTAATGTTAATAAATACTCCGTTAATAATATTCATTCTTCTTCAGAGAAGCACCCTTTCATCTTTATTGACGATAGTGCTCATTAGCGTTAAATTCTGACCAAGCACTGTGCTATTTAATACCTTCAAATTCGATTATTATCAAATCATATTGCTTCAACACGTTGGCAACAACGTTGAAATTCTGCTCATCGCGCCGCTGCGTCGCGCCGCCACATACGCGGCGGCGGCAATGACGTTGAGGTAGTATTCTAATAAAAAAATATGGATATTTATCGTTACTAAAGGAAATTTCGTCCGCATTAAATGATCAAATATGATGGAATAGAGATCCATGAAATTTCTTGTGGTAGGAACAATGACAATATTTCCTCCTAAAGCTACGAATCTTGAGGGAATAGGCAGATATGTAATATAAGATGATCTTTTGAACTGTTACTGAACATCATTATGTTATCCTATATATTTATTCATATTTTAATCATATTCATCTTTTATTCACTACATCAACAGCAACTATCTTCATACAAAACCACAAATGAATTTCAAATGAATGAAAAGGAATGATTGAGTGAGCATAAAACTTCTTATGCGCCTGAAAACTAGTGGGGACTAATGAGACTAAGAGCACTAAGTCCTGTACCCTGCCTATTTCTTTTCAGATGATTTTTTCAAGACAATTTTTTGCGCCTCCTCCAGGTCCCATTTCCGCGATTCACCTCAACAAGCTCATGCAGGTGGTTTACGAAGTTCATCAACACATGAGAAACATGGGCCGCCCCCGTCCTTTCGGATGGAAAGACACAACGATTAAGGAAATGAAGATATTCATGGGCTTGTGCCTCATAATGACCATTATATGATTGCCAAGGCTCTACGATTACTGGAGAAATAGCGCGCATCTTTCGGGAGTTTCCATGCATCGTATCTTATTTCGAGAGATCGCTTCTTCTAGATCATGAAACACTTGCATGTAAGCAACAATGTGGGTCACGATGTGAATGACAAATTATACAAAATAAGACCAATGCTGGAACTTGTTAATAAGAACTGTTAGGACCCATTCAAACCATGGGGAGACGTGTGTATCGATGAGTCCATGGTACCATTCAGAGGACAAATCAAATTTTGCCTGTATGCACCCTGCAAAAGAAACAGATATGGAATAAAGCGATTTAAACTTTGTGGTGAACGCAAATACACCTAAAAAAAATGGTGCACATAGGTACTGGCGCAGAGCCGACACCGGATGAGCCACTTGCAGATTTTGTGGTAAGGGAACTAATGTGGGATCTTCTGAATGAAAGAAGGCACCTCTTTGCCGATAACTGGTACTCCAGCGTCGCCCTATTTGAGAGTCTGCTGCAAAGCAATACATACTTTATTGGAACGTGGAGAAAGACCAGGGAAGACTTGCTTAAGGAGGTCATGGAAGGAAAACTGCGCAAAGGCGAGTGGAAAGCCATGTAGAACTAAAATTGCGTTATGGTTCTGCGATTCAAGGACAGAAGAGACGTCACAGTGCTTTCAACAGCTCACGGCACTGTCAAAAATCCCTGCACGGACGAATTTGAAGTCGTCGAGAGGTGCAATAGGAGAAAGTCGCTGGTGGACCAGACTGACCAGATAGCTGCCACATCACCAACCCCCAAGAGGACTAACAAATGGCGAGAGCATTTCGCTCGTTCTTAACTTCGTACTTGGGTCAGAGAAGATTTCGAGTAACTAGGCGCTGTTTCTACTGAAAGTGCTTTTATAGAAATCTCTCTGACGAAGAACTATCTTTCCTAGCAACAATCTTTGCATATGATCAAATTTCATTGCTAGGAAAGATAGTAAAAAATTTCATTAGAAGTTGATTCAAGGCATTGTGAAGGCGAAACGTCAATCTTTTCCTTCAGTATAATTGTAGTAATGCGGTTCTTTCAGGATCCAGGCTTACTGTCAAAGCGGCGTTATTCAGGCTATCGAATGACTAACAAAAACATCAACAAATCAAGAAATATGTTACATGGAATCAGAAAAAAATGTTTTTCCTTGTATGAAGCGGTTTTTTCGTTGGAACATAGGTTTTTTTAATGCATGAGCATTCCCTTTACTATAAACCCTTTATAGGAGGAGCCTTTTCTATAACATTTATATATTTTGCATCACAAGTATCACTATGTATCAATAGTTATCGTGGAATCAAAATTCTACTTCGTAATTCCGAGAAGATCTTGTGAGGTTTATAAAAAACGAACACTGGCTGTAAAACGTGTCCTTTTTTCGTTGTAGAACGGACTATAAAAGTCTTTTCACAAAGCGGGCATAGTGGGAGATAGAAAAGCATGGGTCAAAAAGAAGGAAACGAAGTTATATAACAGCTGGAAATGAGTTTACTTTCACAATATTTGCTTTTCCTGTTGAAAACGTGATTGATTTTTCGATACATAAGTTTTTTTCTTAGAATATGAAACTTTTCTCGAAGTATCTCCTGTTATATTTCATCATTTCATCACGATGATATCCCCTCAGTACCTCAGATAATCAAACAAACTACCATATTTCCATCGCAGAGCTGATAGTACAGGCTGCGCCCCGACGCGCCGCCGCGCCTCCCCGCCGCACACGCGATGTGCGACAAAAGCCGAAAACGGTCCTTGTCGTTGCCAAGGTGTTAAGCGAGGTCTTAAAAACAGTTGAATATAAGGTGTTATCAAATTTATCAGCCATAAGCAATCGTGTGTTAATTATTGCAATGGCGGGTGATTTTGTCACTTGACACGCGTGCACTATAATATGTTTGTCTTCGATTCTTCTATGCTTAAAAGGTACATCCACTTGCAATAGATTTGGTCACAAGAAAAGTAGCAGGCTGCTGATGAGGCAGAGGGGCTGAAACGTACGTATAAGAGTATATTGGTGCCGTAAGAAGCCTCAAAAACGGTTTAAAATATGCTATCAGCTTAAATTAAGCTCTTCAGTGTTCTGCATTATCACTTGACTTACCAATGGCTCAAAATCGCACATAGTACATATAATACTGTAATTTCTAGTTTGAGCATGCTATACGTTCACATTTGGCCACACGTTCCCGAGATCGGATGATGCAAAAAAATTCTAGATGTCAGCAAGTTGTTGGTTTTGAAGGATCGATACAGCAATCCGGTGAAAATTATGTTTGCTCTGCCCATCTAGCAACAACCGAACTGTGCACACATGCCTTATTATCACAGTCTTCACTAGACGGCCTATGGACAAAATCCACGTGGAGAAAACAGAGCAACGGAAAAGTCATAATGGGTGGATGAACGGAACTTATTATACGAAACTCGATTGACAATGGCTTTCTTGTGCAATTGTCTGTGTGTCCCTGGAGACAGGCGTTCAAAAATAAGAAAACGGCATTATTTTGCGATGATTTTTCACTCTCTCACTGCTTTGGCGTTATATCATTAGAGCGTCAGATGGAACACCATCACACCACATCGAAATGACAGCGAGAGAACCATGTTCAACCACAGCAATGATCAACACATTGCCCCCTAAATGAATAAAACTTGATCTAGTGTGAATAGTCACAAGAAGAAAAACAAATCTTGATCGAAGGTTTTCTCGACACTGTACTCCGAGTTTTGTCACTGGGATTCACTACTTGTTATTATGAAACCTCCGAAAAAGTTGATTTGCGACAAATCACTCCGATACTAAGAGCTCAGAACTCAGCTAAGTGGTCAACTCAGTTACACATGCAAATCTGCTTCATCGAAACTTGAATTTTGGAACTTACTCAAACGAAACTAGTTTTCGCATCGGTAGCATCATGGAAGTAAATACATTGAGAATGGAATTAATTTGATGATTTTATGATTGTATAAACGAATTTGAGCGCGAACAAATACATTATAACGTTTCAGCTCATTAAAGTTCATAACGTTTCTTTCGAAAAAAGTTCGCCATCTGATGATTAGTCGAGCTCTTTAATGATTACTTCTAATCAAATATTTGCAGAATATCAATCAGCAAATTAAAGAACTTTCTCCGCCAGCTCTTTCTATTCCAAATACTCACAAAATATGACGAGAGAATGAAGATGAAGTCGAATTTGCCTTATTCGCCCTGACAAATAAGAAAGCTTTCTTTCTTTTTTTGTAATTTCGAGTACGTGTTATAAGAGTGCTGGCTTAATCCCGTACTGACAATCGTCCTTCCTGCCACACAATCTGTCACTTTGACAGAAGCAGTTGAGCATATGAGGATTCACTTACAATGTGATAAGGTTGTATGCTCAACGGCTGATCTACCTCTATAAAAAGTCAAATATTGTTTTACAATTGATTTATATTCACTATATTAACAGAAGAAGATATAGATTCAAGCAAAGGTTTTTCTTGTTAGCAGATGCAAGCTGTTATAATAGAAGAATTATCGAAAAAACAATGACCGATGTCCCGATGGTATCGCTTTATAATATGCTGCGAATATCAAATTGACATATAATTATTCAGTCACACACTTCTGTAACCCAAAAGAAAGTGCCTGTTTCAGATTTTGAAAAACTGAACTGAGATAGTGGTGCTGGATCAAGTGTGGTCATGAGATCCTTGCGATTTATTCAACTGAAGTTATAAAAGTGTTTCACTGAGCAGATTGCATGTTAGTTTGACCTTTTGAGGCACTGAAGAAGCGATACCGCCAAAACGTCAGCCATTAGTTTACTGTACTGGGTGGCATTCGATATTTCTGCTATTAACAACCTTGCATCTGCTCATTGGGAAAACACTGAATCGATTCAATCAAAGATGCGGTTAATAGACAATTGATCGTGGGAATTATAAATTCAATTAAGAAACAAAATCGATAAACAGGCATAGGTCTGCTTCGATGTCTTAGGAACAACAGAAGTTGTTACTTTAATATTTGCTTAGAAGAGCAAAAGTTTAGCAAAAACAATTGGAAAAGCCGTGAAAAACAGTGACAATGTCGATGCTGAATTGCAGAGATCCTTGCTACAGCAGCATACTGTCACTCCTTGTTGAGGATTGGTGCATCCATCAGTCTGAAAAATATCACCAATTCTTACAAAAAAATCAATTTTTATGACAATTGTAATCACATAAGTTCAAGAAAACGCATTGGAAAGTTAAGAAATAATGTTATAGGTTACATTCGCTAATCGATATTTTGATATTCTATTCTAATAAGTGGACGCTCAGAAATACTGTGAGAAACTACATGCCCAAGAATGTGAGTAACATGCAAAATTCTGAACATCAAAAGGAGGTGAACTCGCGTTTCACCTATACCGAGAGCGAGCGCTATCAAAGTCGTTGCTTTGATGTCATTTCTTCTTTGATCAAGGGTAACGAAATTATCAGCAGCCAACCGTCACACAGGGTTGCTTTGGTAAACACATCACCTGTCACCTGTCGTCCCGTTGACCGTCAAGACTCGAACGGGCAGGAGCAAGACTTTCATTTTTCTATCGCATGCAAGAGTAACCCAGTGGGTCCTCCTCTCTCTAGGGATTCGCCAAGCATCATATATTTCTTTTAGCCCTTTCATGAAGAAATCGGACCATCGGGTCGGTGGTGTTCCTAAAAAAAGCGCTTGATATTCCGAGGAATCCAGTCCCGGTGACGGCTTTAGTCCATCGATTGCTATTGGAGCGCATCACGTGTTCAGCCCACCTTGTTTTAGGTATCCTGGAGTGCAGAAAGGCGTCTCTGATTTTCGATCGTTGACGTAGATCAGAACTTTGGATCCTTTCTCTCATTTACGAGATACGGGATACTCCTAGCATCGACCTTTCGACTGCGCGTTCGATAACGCCAGGTGATCTTTCATCCTGCTGACGCAGCACACAAGGTTTCTCTTGCATACATTAGGGCAGGGATAATTGCCGAGTCGAAAAGGTGGGCATGGAGTCGGATGTTTTTCGTTTTCTTCACTACATCTTCGATGCCCTTAAACGTTCCCCAGGCCTCTCGTTTCCCTACTGCTCAACTCTGAAGCTAAGTCGTTCATTATGTTGATTTCGCGAGCTAGGTAGACATAACTAGAGCATTCGGAAATGTCTGTTTCGTTGCGCGTAAATGTAGCATTCGGAACCCATCAGTTCCTCATGAACATCGTTTTAGTCAGAATTAGTTGAAAGCCGATCTTTCCATAGGCGTTGTCGAAGTCGGTCAACATTCGTTCTGCTTGGTTGATGCTTGGTGTTATGAGGACGATATCAGGTAAACACATATCGCATAAACCTAGCTGAGTTGACTATTGCTGGACATATATTATCTACAGAATTGTTTTATTCGACCGTACTGATAGTATTATGGCATTATAAACCATATATTTGGGTGATTATCAAAACTGTGAACCATTAGTGGAGTTGAAGCTGCGCTTTATCCTTTCCGGGAGGGTGATGACGATTCCCACAATGAAGCCTTTTTCTCTGATATCACTTTTATCGACGACTATCATTACTAACTGTTAACGCTGTACTGCTAATTAGTGTCTAAATAATGAATGGTAGAAATCCAAGCAATGCAATGTAGGATGTAATAAAAGTCCGCTGATGTCAGTTTCCTAATAGGGAAGGAAAGGTGCAAAGGAAGACTTTGAGAAAGGAAGCCAGTTTGAGCTTACGTAGTTTCGGCTCATTTTTTGCAGAACATTCAAAAGAGCGCACACAAAAATAGCCATCTCACATTCACTTGCAATTTATAAAATTTTAACACAGTCTGGCACACGATTTCTGATCTAAACCATTACCATTTAAAGCACAAGTTAATGATAGCCTTTAAATTTGGAAATAGCGCTTGCTCAGATTGTTACATGTCACCGATGTCGTCTTTGAATTTTCGTAGAAGCGTCCAATCGAGCATAATTGACCCATTCTTGCACACGGAGAACTTTACATGTTTTGTATCTAGTTTATCATTCCAGCAATAGTTTAGACAATGCGAATTTTGACTTCGATAGCTTTCCTACCTTCGACTTTTCATTGCTTTTTGGAGATTTTTGCAATTCTCTACAATCTTGTGTTTTAATTTTTTGTTTCAGTAATATTCTAGTAGTTGCTACATAATTTGTGAAGGAACAACTGTGAGCACCATTACAATCTGATATTTATCGGTCACATTGATCGTCGAGTGACTTAAGAAAGGTCAGTAATGACTTCCATTCATCCTTATAGCGTGTGAGAGCAGCCCAGTGCGTTTTTCTTGCTCTAGGAAATAGTTCATCATCATATCTCCTTCCATTAAATTCGTTAATATTTAAGACCATTGGGTTGGTGGCCGTTCTATTAAGCACTTACATCGAAAGACCCAAGTCGTTTAACACTCCCTTCATCGGCCGTCATTAAAACGTATTGCGTGTTCGACCTACATTACCTTCGATATCTTCGGATCTTCCTCATAGAGGGTTCTCCACAGCGAGAACACACGGCATGTCCTCAGGTGGTGGATAGACGAAATCAAATGTGGACCAAAACGACCGTGTGCTTTGAAAGTCCAAACAACTAAGACTACTACTACTACCTTTCATTTTACTGTTCAAATTGATTAAAAGCTTCACATTGAGAACACGAGCTTCATTAGCCCAATTATTAATGCGGCGATGATAGCCTGTAATTTTTTAGTGATTTAACAGCTTAAAAGCAAACTATTGGTCAACACACTGATCATATGTTGTTTTTCACAAAATGCTTTGCATTTTTACTTTATCTTTTTACCAGCTTGTATTTTTTTTCATTTGAGGATATCGCAATTTCTAACATGAGCTGTCATCACATGTATTGTGCGGCTTCAGCACTTCTCATTCGGTTGTTTTCTCGCAATGAACCTCCACAAAAGTTATCAAACTTTTTGCGTGCATTTTCGGCTGCTGCTTGAATACTTCGTTTTCCTCCATGAGTGCCTGAGAATGGTAGTAGAAACGATTCTCATTGCGATCATGTGGATCGCCGAGCTAGGGCGCTTCTATGTGGACTTGCGGGAGGGTGCTGAGTAAGGAGCCACACCTTGCTTAATGATGAAGTGCATCAACCATCCACGTGCGCCATTCTTCCGTCTTATTTTAGTGTGAAGAAATATGAAAGAATTATTGCTCGTCATGTCAAAGTAACTTATATTTGTTTCCGTGACTACATACATGTATGAGCCACACATCGTTTTTCCACCAATGCAGCTCAACAAAAACTATTGAAGTGAGGTAATGTGTTTGTTGAGCATCGTAAGGCAGCTACTGTTCACGTTCCGTCTCCAAAACTTAAAAGATAATTCCACTGATTATCGTAACTTTCATTAAACTATAGAACAATGATGTGAATATGTTTGTTTCTAGCATTCATTGTAGGCCTCTGGTGAAAGCAATTACGCAAAATTAAGGGTAAAATAGAAAATATCCAGACTTACAGTGCAAATTGACGAGCCACATGAGTAACTATTGACAGTCTTTCCAGCAGCTTCTGTTTTCGTCCTGAAATCAGCAAACCTCATTCGTTTTAAACTTTCATCCAGCTAGCATATTGAAAAGCTGAGTAATTCATTTTCTTCGAAGGCTCGGCTAAGAATGAACCTATTGTGCCTTTTGTCATCGAATTCCTTCCAAGCATAGGTTTACTCCTAGGTGGAACTCCGACTAATTGTCCTAATCATGCAGTATAGATAAATGTGCGAAAAAGCATTTTGCTGGAACATATCATTCTACTTGTTTAGTTGAAATAGTGGACTTCTAGTTTATATAAACTGTAATGTAGAAATCAACTAATCATCATACTTCATACAGTACTTCGAGCCGACGGTACATACCGCGTTCGTTTTTGGCTTGTGATTGCTCGTTGTTGTTTCTGTAAAATCTCTTTGAGATGCGTCGTAGTGTAACATTATGCTTTGCGGAAAACGTTCTTTAAAAATCTCAAAAACGTTGAAATACGAGTAGAACTCAGAGCTTTATTTGGTCCTTAAACTCTTCAACCTTTGCAGGGGCACATGTGTCATCCACCGCAACACACCGGAGCCATGGAACGAAGCCCAACCGAGATTTAGAGTAATGATTGTACATCCAAGGATGCTGAGTGATGTGCAAGGTTTAAACATCGGGAGGGTACTGAACCCGCTTTTTACCCACGCCGAGGGCGCCTGTACCACTACACCACCAGGGTCATCGCTTTGCTACCACTCTTTCTCCGATCATCAGTAATTAACCTCGTCAACGGCCTTAACCTGGAAAGCACACGTCGGGAAAACACATTTGAGCTGACAGCTGTTGGATATATATACATATATACACTTAATTTACCCAAAGAATGCTGAGTAATTGCAAAACTCTAAACGTCTGGAGGGAGTTGAACCCGCGTATGACATACCGGGGGTGCGCGAAGTTCAAAGTTTTCTTCGTATCTCAACATTCTGGTAGATATATTTTATACTGCACTCTACCATGAAAACAATAGACAAAAATAAAACTTAATGCCCTGTAGTCTCGAGAGCAATTCAAAAAAGCGATAGAGAAGTGCGGTGATACAAAATAAATTTTCGCTACAGCATGATGCAGTGCCACCTCCTAAATCATATTAAAAAACTTGTCAGAGTTGCTTGATACACTAATTCCAATTTTTTTTTCTTGCTTTAGTTTAGAATGAAGCTAAACCGAAACATGGAGAAACAAAGCATCACATTGAGATTACTGTGGTTTATCGGTTTCATTCAAAAAAAAGTGAAGATATCCTTACCTGTGTAGCACTTAATCGCTACTGCGACAGCAACCAGTGTAAAGAAAACGACGAAAAATCGGAGCGATAGCATTTCTACTTAGTGCCCGTCTGTCTTGAATGAATCACTTTATACTGCGTTCTATTCGATAAGCGAATCCACGCCCAAAATGCCCATAGTGGCGATTGCGGTAGTTTCATCATAACGATCAATTCCACCACCTCTGGAGTCTCCAAAACCTCATAAACCTTTGTGTTTACACAGCAGTCCAAATGTCTACCCACACAATGGAATTTTCTACGTGGCAAGGTGAATACCATTTTTATAATTTTTTTTAGGCAACAATGTAGTGTGTGAAAATGGTTACAGCAACAGAAGCTTCGGTTAACAGAACAGCTTTGGTTTCACTTCCTGGAGACATTTTTCGTGCCAGCACATTCTCAATTCTCTAACAAAGATTAGCCTTTATAAACCACCGCAATATTCTCTTGTCTTCTAAATTTTTTCTGGAAAAAAGGCAATTCTTAAAAGTATATTTGCCTATAGCTGCTTAACCGAAGGGAAATGGCTTACACAATCAAGCTCACCATCGTAGTTTGAGACCCAAAAACCATCATTGTCATGACAAGGTGGCAAAACATTGAAAAGGCATGAATATTTCGTTTTGCAAATGTCAAGAAAATGATACACAATTTCTATAGATCCTCATGATTCTTTGTTATTGTTCCAATCGAGAAAATAGAACCTCAAATTACATGCGACAACCGACTATCGATTACCTTTGGCATTCTTCACTCATTCTCAATTTTCTTTACTCAGCCAAACAGGAGGTTTTCATGATGTTATCTATTCAACAGCTAACGTTTCGCCTATTTCAAGTTAAGTTGCAATAATATGCTAGTACATCACCTTTCCGCTCATCCATCAAACATCAAAAAGGCACTGTTCAAAAATATCACCAAACGGCTATAAGTGTGTGCAGAGGAGAAGAGGATACGAAGAATTGTTAGACTTGGCACGGAAACAAGCCATTCAATGGCTACGAAACACTAACCGCTCGGATCAGACCCGGTAGGTTAGACTACAAACAATATTTCGGACCTGATGAAATCGCTTTCATGCTTCCGTTCATATCAAATAAAGTCAATTGCGCTATTACGTGGTGCTTAAAAGCAATTGGGTTGAAGGTTTGGTGGTCAACTCCCACTTAACATCCTGCGCGTGAGCTAGTACTCAACCGCCTCTACGATTCTTTGTGCAGCTCTGAAATATGTATAATCTGACCTGAAGGAAAAGAGGGGAATTGTATAAGTTTGGATACAATATCCCTTAAAGGGCCGCACCATTTTCGGCTGGCGGTTAATTCGGACGGCTACGAAGAGAGGCTGCTCTCACACGCTCTAATGCTAGTATGGTAGTTTTCTGATGGAATTTATAATTCTTCTGTCATTAAATGGGATTTCGCCGTTAGTAATTGGTTAGAAATGGAGCGACTGCAATTAGGTTATTTTCATCAGAAACAACGTAATTACTCCATTTCTAATCTATTCTTTCAAAAGAAAAAAACAAAGTATTTGAAAAATGACTATGCTTGAAACCTTATCGAACATTTCTATGACATTTTATTTATACATACCCACATTTCAATCAAAATTATTTTCTGCTTCTTTCACTTTTCATATACTTGATTGCATGAATTATGTAAAATTAGTCATACTAGCTGAAAATTGAAAACCATGAATAGCTTGTCAAAATAGTGCTGATTATTGTATGCGATTCCCTTCATCGATAAATCTCAAAACTGTTTCTATTATTAGTGCACTTTAAATTGCTATGTCTCAGATTAACGATGGGTAACGTTTGAATTCTTTATTCATAACTATGGTGTGTGAAAAACAGATAGAAAGATACGGTTTTCTCCTGCTATATCCACCCTGTTTGAGCTCTTTGCTAAAAACAGTTCTTTCACTTTCGCAAAACTTCTTGACAATTATTGATAGCTAAAATCAAGTGCGTTTTTTTTGCACTGTAACAACTGAAGCAAAATTTTGGTTTCATATCCACGCATTCCTCATTGAATAAAACTTTTTCACAAGCAATTTTTAATCATTAGATAGGGCAAATCTTAGCAATTTCAGCGATGCTTTTCAATTTTGAAACGGAGCCCTTTAAGAACTGTAACAATCAACACAATATCAGGTTCCGCAAATTTGGATCACCTTCGATGTTCACATCCTGTTCTGACTTCTTGGGAAGAGCGGATTTTCCATTTTTTTTCAGAGTTCTGATAGCCATTCAACAGCTGAAATTGCGACAAATTTGGACTTTTGGACTTCTATCGCGTGTTATGACGAGTAGCATAATGAGATGGTGTGGAACTTCACATTAAACTTTGATCCGTCACTACGAAGTGAAGACTGCGTAGACCAACATTCAGCTGAAGAGATGAGGAGAAACAGTCTCATGTTATATGATTCTTGTGAAGATATATTCATTACACTCAGGCAAGCACGGCCCTCTGCAGAACCTTCTGCAGCTGCTGAATATGCTTGCGAGCTAAGCGCGGTTACTCAATATTTATGATTGTATATCACAAATACGATGTAGCTTTTCACTATTACCTTGAAGTAATTTAGCAGTGAAATGAAGGTCTCTCACCATATATATGTTAAATACAGTGACTGCTTCGATGGCGATTTTTCTTAAACTATGGTGCTATGAAAGCTGACGCAAAAATTAGGTACCCAGCCATCATAATATCTATGTACCTTATCCATGATGTTAATAAATATTCCGGTACTATAGATTCGTTCTTCTTTAGTAAAGCACTGCTCCATCCTCTCTCAACGATAGTGCTATTAGTACTGGGATTCGACACGTGGCTGAGCTGTTAATGTTCGGAATCGTTACTAGACTTAAAAAGAGACCGAAATTGCGGCCATTATTTATAAGTGGTTTAGAAGGGCGTTCTAAGTATTATACTATCGAGGGTCTTAGCAAGCTGTGCTACATAAGGCTACACGTTTGCCAAATCGGATGACGTGAAAAACACTTCAGATGTGATCCAGT
>JAHQIW010003830.1:0-146099 GCA_019055375.1 Parelaphostrongylus tenuis
GCAACAAAACCTCATACCTGAGAAGGAACTAACAACCAAATTTGTTTAGGTTTAGGGTAATCATAGGGAATTAGGGAAAGAAAGAAAAAAAATGAATAGATAAACATCCGTCAGACGACCCAGTTTAACACATCCGATAGGGCAGAGGTATCACAAATTACCAGAATGGTGCATTATAGAACTTATATGAATTTATTAATAACATTCTAACTATGATATTTAAAACGTGCCACGGTCACAACGACAAAACCGTATACTTCACGCGTACACAACCAACAGAGGGAATAATTGAAGTGGATGTAAGCCGTACACTGATAAAAAGCTCCTTCAATGGGGGGGGGGGGTAAGATCAACATGTAGATCCTGACGTCTGTGCTTGACAAAAGCCTCGCATTTTGTAACGCGCCATATACTTCGCAACCGGCGGCGGTTAACTATTATGTGCCTCTGAATACCTAAACTCAGCCCTATACACACTATAACCCCCTTGGGTATCTCTAGCCGCAAACTCGAGAAAAACTCTGCGAGAAATTTTCCGCCCTGTTCGCCTCAAGCACTGGAGATCCGAGGTTTATTTATTCCCTTCCACGTGCATTGGGAATTCACGAGCAATATTCCTTGTTTCTACAATCTAGAGAACACAGAAAGGAGAATACCTGAGTGTGTGCTCATCGTGGTACATGGAACAACGCAACAAAGAAGAATGGAAACATAAAATCCAAACAGAAAACACACAGTGTCTCTGTGAACAAAGTCTAAGCGCGGAATGCGGGAGGCAAGGGTGCTGCTGAGGTCACCCTGATCAGCAACTAGAAAGAAGATCCGTATTACCCGAAAATCAACTCCAGATGGAGCCCGATTGCACACTCTGCTTGGCTCCAGGCCAAGTCTGTCCACATTCCTTATCTTTAGAACGACAAGAGGCTAAACTTATCCTTTAGACAACTCCCAGAGAATTCCCTCCCGCGAAACAAAAAATAAAATCTAGAAGACACCACAGGTTCAGCGTCTATCGGCAAATCGAGAAAAGCTCTGTGTACCACAAATATATCACATGAGAAGTAAGAGCATGATTTCCATGGGTCTGACGTACCACATGAATGACAACTTTTCTACAGCACCTCAAGTCGAGGGAGTATTTCTCAGCTATAAAATTTAAAAGAGTAGCTACCGCTCCTATTTTGCTTGCTCCCGAAATATGGAATAGTGAAACACGCGATAATATGCAACCTGAGCCTGGAAATAAGTAATCCTCCGGATTTTATAGATCCCTGCTGTAGTGATTTGAGTGCGAAAAAAAAGGTATCGTCTATCATCATTTCACAAACTATACTGATAACTGGGATGGTAGTGAATGCGCTCCCTGTGGAGAACTGTTAGAATGAAGAAAGATCACCTGTTCCCCCCGCCACATCTCACACAGGAGGGCCATCACAAAAGTTCAAGCCTTTGAAACATTCCTATAAGAAGTAATGTTTGAGTGATCTCTCAACATGCTAACATTCCAATGGTGTAGTAGTTGCCATGAGTCCTACTTATGAAATTCATAGAATCACAATATCCCTGGTGAGCATCCCTGTGGCATAAACCTTTAAAGGGAACCTGGTTTGCCAAGTCTCCAAGTAAAAGAGCCTCCCTATTGCCTGCCAAGCCTCGGGCGAGAAGTCCCGGTATGTGTCCTCGTGGTAACTGAACATGAGTCCTCCCTGACAATCGCTGAATAAAACACAAGTTTATGTAGGGGCCAGGGGCCATCCACGTGTCGACTAGTTCGGGTAACACTGAGTGTATACGGCCCATCGCGGTTCCCTACCCGCGAAATCGCAACTGGAACTTTCGAGTAAACCCGCCCGCGAGACACCTGTGTTTGTATGACTTCCCCCCGTCCCGCTTGCCTTCAAGAATGAGGCCAACGATTGTTTTGATTTACTTTGTTCCCCTTGCATTTGCATGCAGAGCATTCCCGTGATATCTCACCGATCAAACATGACTAGATATCGTCTTCTGTATTCCTGGACTTTCCTGATGGAATTTCAGAGCAGCTCCCCTAAGAAAAACACTATCAGAAGTCCTAGAAGGGGACTCCTGATGTCACCTATCGCAGCAACGGACAGACAGTGACTCCTTGTGTTTCGCATACTATGCAACTCGGAGAGCGAGCTCAGATTCTCCCCCCGCTGCATTGTGCTCCAGATCGCCCTGATCTTGAATTCCCCATTTCTCCTACACGAGAAGTGGCTTTTGGCTTGACTTTCCTTTACAAAACAACAACCGTAGAAAGTCGGCCCAGAGAACATACCGTCCAACAGTCCCAGAGGAACACACCAAGTTCTAGCAGAGCAATTCTTCTATGACAAACACTGCTTAGCCCCCTTCCCCTTTCGGGAGATAATGGATTTTGTCTCCTGGACGCTTGTGACTAACACTACTTACTCCTTGTTTGTCCCTTCGTCAGCCGTTGCCGTTGTCTTTGGTTTGCTGATCTCTATCAGTTCCCGAAAGGAAGTTTCTTTGCGTACTCGGCAGGTCCTGTACTATAACTCATTTAGGAGAAAAATCTATTAAGCACCGCTCTCTGTTCCATGTAGAGCTTTAGGGGGCCCTTTCCTGGGTCCTTTTTTTCGCTCTCATGTCTGCTCTCTTTATGTCTTCTCTCTCTCTATCATTTCTTCTAGGCTTGTGATCCACTTTTGGAGCGTGGGAGGACAGGACCCCCGTCGTGCCTCATCTTTCTGCCTCTCGGGTTTGCCTCCTAAGACCCACTTCGAGTGGGTGCGCTCTGTGTTGTTAACCTATTGGAATGAGTTGATGGCAGAGCCCCTGTGTGCACCGTGACTAATTTGTCCTTATTGTGATGTACCACGGGCATTAAGTCAGTGCCATCCTCCTTGCTCGTCTTTTACTCGTCTGATCGCCAACTCCTGTACCACATGGTTCCTGGTCCATTAACGGCCCCCAGCAAATGTGGTGCCAAAGAACAGGGACAACCTTGGTATACGATGGATATATTCGGGTGGAGGGACTCATGATGGACCTATTTACACACTATGACGTCCTGTAAATACTAAGAGCTTCTTTTTTTGGGGTTTAAAAAGCTTGCCTCTCTGCCTAGCCCATTATTTTTCCTACTCTTAACTCTATCTTCAAAAACCACTGTTAAATTGACTCATCTTTAACATTTTCAGGGACTATCTGGTTTCAACGACAATGATAGAAGGCTTGCCTTCAAACAGGTAGTGTATAACATAATCCTTAGTTTCTCATAAATGCAGTTTTGACTTAATAAAATTTGACTCCGGGTCAAAGAAAATGTTAAATGAGCAGCCAACACAAGGAAAAACTACCACTTGATTCTTCTCAGCCCCTATGCTGCTCTTATTAGCTGTAACTCTCTGCCATTTAAAGGTATATTCAAGCCCTTCCAATATTCAGCAACAGACAAAACACTTATTATGATAACATATAATTAAATGATTAAACTTTACAAAAGCCTCACTTAACCATTACCACGAACAATTCATCGATCAAAATAATGTTCTTGCTGCCCTCTGCTTAGCCCTGTCCTGGCTGCTTCCATACTGCTTCTCACTATCCTGTCTGCCTGTGCGCTGAGTCGCAACTCCGTAGCAAAGTCATCCAATGTATCTGGTTGCAAAACAACAAAATAAAAAAAAAAAAAAAAAATAAAAAATAATGAAAAAAAGAATTCTAATGGAAATAGTCACAATTAATTGTTTAGTCTAGACTAGATGCGTCGCTACTAATTTCCGGGGGCATAAACTTGTAATCGGAAGAGAACCAAAAAAACAAAAAAACAAAAAAACAGCTAGAGAAATTACTTGCTTATGAAAATGCATATCAGAAATGTCAAAGAGCTATAGCTGCAATTTGTCAGACTAGGATAATTATTGATTATATAAAGGCTTGTCACAATCTAGGATCAATAACTTAAAAGATGCAAATACTAGCTGAAACAATGCTACAACCTTTTAAAAAGAGAAATGAAGGATGCTTTACATGTGGAAATAAAACCGTTGAAAAAGATGACTGCCCTAAGAAGGCTAATAAAAAAGCCTCCAAAAATTTGCCCTTGCTGCCACAGAGGAATTGCACTGGGCCAAAGACCGTAAATTTAAATTTGATATTGAAGGAAAACCTATTCCAAGAAACTCCAAAGAGGGACCTCCCAGTCCACTACGCTACACAGAGAAAGTAGGGGCAATAATCCTATCTTTTTCCTCAAAACCGTCAACGTCCAGCAGTTGCCTGCATTAATATACCAGCCTAAATGAGTTTTTTTCCTTTACCCTTAAGCAGTCCCATTCTAGAGTACCTAACTGGAGTTTTGGACCCCTGCCACCCCCATAACCTTCAGGCTTTTTACAGGGCCTGATCTAATTTGGCTTCTAAAAGGAATTATGTTCGGCAGGGGAAAAGGAATACAATTGAATTCAAATATTTAAAAGGAGAAATTCAAATTATGATGTCAGCTCATATTCTATGGCAAATTCAAAAACGGGGGAAGGACAAAATTCCTCAATTACTTCTTTTGCCTTTACACCTCTATTAACATCTCTACTAATGTATGGAGAGGGCAGATTTGGTAATCAGATCAAAAACAATCTCCCTATGGACATCTTTGTTATTTCAATAGTGTCTCACCACAAATATAAATATTCAAAATTAATCGGTTAAACAGATTTTCTGGACCCTCAGCACGGCGTCTAATATTATCATTTCAAATAAGTTTTGGCCCAAATCCTGACCTTTTAACAAAAGGTTCTCTTGCCAAAATTGCAGGAATTTTCCAAGCCAAAGTACAATAATTTACAAAATATTTCAAATCTTCACATATAAGATCTTGACACAGCCATGACCATACGGTGCCAACTCCTAAACCTTGACAAAATCATTAGATAATGTTGAGTAGATGCACCCTAATCTCATAGGAAGGGACTTCCTTAGGCAATGGCACAAACTCAGATATACATTCCAAATTTTTCCTAGGGGCCAGTGCTCATTTTACAAACAAAACAGTTATTAAATAACTGAGAAAATTTATGAGCCTATTTAGACAAAGCAATGGCCCCTTATGAAAGAAAAATTACAAGCTACTAAAGAACTTATGAACACACAATTAAATGGAAACATATTGAAGAATCTTGCTCTTTTGGAACTCTCCTATTTTTGTTATACAAAGGAAATATTACAAATGGTGTCTCTTAACAGAGTTTAAAAAGTTAATACTTTTTTGAAACTGGGGCTGCATTGTAACCAGAGATCCCATTACTATTCCTCAAAATTGGCACATTATTATTACTGATTCACAAGATTGATTTTTTAATATGCCTTTACACCCTTTAGACCGGGAGAGACTAACTTTCTCTCTCCCTTTTCCTAATCATATCGGGCCTCATAAAAGATTTCAGTAGACTATGTTACCTCAAGGTATGCTTAAAAGTCCTGCTACTGCTGCTGCTAAGTCACTTCAGTCGTGTCCTACTCTATGCGACCCCATAGATGTCAGCCCACCAGGCTCCCCTATCCCTGAGATTCTCCAGACAAGAGTACTGAAATAGGGTTCCATTGCCGTCTCCATAATAGTCCTAGCATTTGTCAAAATTTTGCAGCCAAGGCTTTACGTCCTATGTGACAAAAATTCCTCATGCATATATCATTAATAATATACTATAGCTACAAAAAGGAGAAAGGATATTTTTGACACTGAATGGCTATGATATCTTTAGACTCCAGTGAAAACTGATGAAAATAAAATCTTTATTGAAATTGCAAAACCGGTACTTGATGCACGTGTAGTAAAGGAAAGGTTAACTTGTTAAAATATTTTTTTTTTTTTCGGAACTCCAGTTCTGCCTGGGAAACAAAAATAGGCCTAAGAAAAAACCTTAAGTTAACTCTTATCATGTCCTTGGCATACGCAGCCCACTCTATCTAGGACTCCAGCAATGAGCAAATTGGTGGAGCCCAAAATAAATAAATAAACAAAAAGATATTTTAAATTTCATAAGGGGAACTATGTCTATGTATCTAAAATTATCTATGTCTCAATGTATGTTTTTGTTTTTAGATAGTGTGGAGTTAATGGGCTCTATTTGGATTCAGCTTTACATGAACTGAAGGGTGTTCAATGTTGGGTATAATGTTTATTTAATTGTGAATGTGATTTCAATATAATTATTTGTTAATCTAGTAGGGACATGTCTTGAGTCATCAACATTATATAATACTTTTGTTATGCCTTGGTTTGGGGTAAGATACGATTGTCAAAAAAAAGGTTAACTCTATATATATAATATATATATATATATATATATATATATATATAATGTATGAGATGAAAACTTTTAGATAAGCTCTATTAAAAGAATTGTATTTTTGATAAAATGATCTATTCTCTATAATCTGGAGTGGTCTCTTGGGATTAGAGTGACTTAGGTTGCTGGAGTTGTGCTGAACTAAGTAGTAGAAGTTTGTTGAATGGCTGGGTCATTTCCAAATGAATTAGGATTTTAAAGCGTTAATTGCTGAACATTGGCTTACTCTTACAAGGGGATTTTCTTGCAGAAGAGCTGAAGAGATTTTGAGCTGTTAATGAATATAAATATATATTGGACTGGAATGGATGTATATACAATATAATATGATTTGATAAATATGTTCAATGATCTATAAAATGCTAACATACAAGATATTTCTTGGTTGCTATAGAAAAGTAAAATATAGTCCAGAGGAACACCAAGTTCAGCACACCAACTCAAGAAAAGCTTCGGGTACCCCAAATCATCTCGAGATGAGAGCTGATTCCCTATTTTTGACTCAAGAGGAATGCAACTTTCCACAAGCACCTGAACAGGAGGCCTCTCTTAGCTATAGATATGTGAGAGGGACCCTGAGTTTGCTGCCTCAAGTGGAATGAACACCGAGATGCCGTGACTCGAAATATGGCCGGATTTCCCTCCAGTGACTTGAATGCAGGCTAGTCTTTCATCTCCCAAGATGAAGGGATGTGTGAATCCCCTGTGGAGACTTTAGAGAAAGCCCTAGTTCCCCGCCTCATCTCGACAGGAGGCCTCACATCCCCTTGAAAATTCGAGAGGAACTTGGAGTTCAATGCGTCCAAAGGACAACAAGCCTGACTCCTCTTAAAAATTGATAGGAATCCGACAATCACTGTGGGAACTGAAAGGGACCTGGGTCTCAAGTCTCACCTAAAGAGGCATCCCTATTGCCCTGCCAAGCCTCGATGAGAATCTCGAGGTGTCCCTCGCAACTAGACATGAGTCCTGACTTCGCTGAACAAACTCGAATTTTGAAGGGCCATCCAAGTCCTAACTCGAGAATATACACCCTGGTTCCCGCCGCAACTCGAGAAAAACTGTGCGAATAATTTCCCGATTCCCCTCTCGCGCAGATGAGATCCGATTCCCTGCATTGGGTGCAGAGCAATTCCTTGTTCCACATCAAACACGAAAAGGAGACCTGGACTTCGTGGATGGAACCCATAAGAATCCCGAAGAACACAGTCCACAAGTTCTAATAGGCGGCCACTGAGGATTCCGGCAAAATACTCTGCAGCAACTAGAAAGAAGGATCCGTGTACCGCGAAATCAACATCCAGTATGAGAGCACGCCACTCCAACGATTAGCCCTGCTCTTGGCGTGACCGAGGCCATCTCCACATAATTCCCCATCCATGGTAGCATACCACGGGACCGGGGCTTAAAACTTCCTTTAGACAAAACTTCCAGAGATTCCCTGAAAACAACAACTAAAGTGCGTGTAGAAAGAACACTCAGGTTCTGCTCGGCAACATCGAGAAAAGCTAAAAAAATCCGTGTGTGTTACCCACCACAAATCATCTCGAGAGTAGAGATGATTCCATGGGTCGACTCACATGAATGCCAACTTTCTTACAGCAACCTCAAGACGAGGAGTTTCTCTCAGCTATGGAATGTAAGAGAGACCCTGATTTTGCTGCCCCAAGTGGAATGGAACACCGAGATGCCCTGACTCGATAATAAGGCCGGATTTCCCTGCAGTGATTTGAATGCAGGATCGTCTTTCATTTCACAAGGTGAAGGGATGTCTGAATCCCCTGTGGAGACTTTAAGAGAAAGAACTAGTTCCCTGCCTCATCTCCACAGGAGGCCTCACATCCCTTTGAAAATTCGAAAGGAATTGGAGTTCAATGCTTCCAAAGAGAAAGTTGCCTGAGTCCTACTGAAAACTGATAGGAATCCCAATATCCCTGTGGCAACCTGGAAAGGGAACCTGGATCCCAAGTCTCAATTAAAGAGGCGTCCCTATTGCCCCTGCCAAGCCTCGAGGAGAATCCCGATGTGTCCCCTGGTAACTAGACATGGAGTCCCCTGACATCGCTGGAATAAACACAAGTTTTGAAGGGGCCATCCCGGTCCTAACACGAGAGTATACCCCCCAGGTTCCCACACATGCAATACTCGAGAAAAACAACGAGCTTTATCCCCCGCACTGCACATGAGGCCCGATTCCCCTGCATTGCATGCAGAGCAATTTCCGTGCTTCCCCATCAAACATGAAAGGAGTCCTGGACTTCCTGGATGAAAATCAGAAGAGTCCCCAAAGAAAACAACTAGAACAAGTCTTAGGACCGGATATCAACCACATCACACAATAAGGGCAAGACTATCAAAGTGGCTTCCGTGTTGTGGAAAAATCAACGCAGATGAGGTCCGTAAGATTCCCCCCTGCATGGTTGCTCTCCAGAGCCATCTCAGCCCCGAATTCCCCCCCGAATTCTTTCCCCTCTAACAATAACCAAACGAAAAGTGGCTTGATTTTTCTTTTCCATTTAAAACAAACACGCATTGAGTATCCCCGAGAAACACCGTCCCAAAAATATTCAGAGGAACAACCAATTTCAGCAGACCAACTCCTTTTAAAGGACAAACCTTTCTTTAGAGCAGTCCCCTAACCCCTTTCTTGAGATATGGAATTCTCCTCCTGACAACCCTGTGGACTAACATTACTAATGATAAATACATGTAATAAAAAAAAGCTATGCTATATCCTTGATAAATAATTAAACCCCAAAGTTGATATTAGGTCATGTACTGTGCGAGATAGTTTTCTGTGGAAATATAGAGATACAGATTTGAATTTCAGCTTCTTTAGTTCAGCTAAGTGTATTCTTCGCAAGGTGGGTTAGTGAGTTTTGACGGGATTTGTCTAAGGTGTTGTTAGTGTATAATTTAATTAAGGCAGTTCAATAGGGGGGGGGGTCTTACTCATCTTTGTCTTTCCCAGTGGTCGATGAAGGGAGAATCGGCTGGTACATAGGAATATTGAGAGGAATTAGAAAAAGCGGATGATGAGCGGGGAGCACGATGAGCAGGGGATACTCACTGGGACTAATCTCTGCGGAGTTTGATTTTTCACTAGGCGTACACCGCCTTTGACTCTTTTAGAGAGAATTTAGTTAAAGTAGCCTCACATTTCGTGTTGCTTGGCAGTGTTGATATATCCAGAGGGTCCACTCTGTTACCGGAACGTATGAAGGGGGGTAGTGTTGACTTGGGGATGCTCTGAAGTTAAAGTCACCAGAGGGGGGGTAAGGTGCAGGGAAAAAAGTGCGAGACATAACCCATGAGAAAAATTATTGAAAAAGTGTTCCACTAGTTTGACATTGGGGTAGTCACGGAATTGATATGGGACATGCAATGCAGGGGAATGACGGCATTCACAGCGGGGAGGTTAGGAGTGTACGGGGTACAAGGGAGTATATCATTTTTGGATCGAGAGCGGGTGTGTAGATGGCTAAGGGTAGATGGGGGTGTTAGCATGCCTATTGCTGGTTAGAAAAGAGTATAAATTAGTCTAACTTGATGGTCAAATCATTGGGGAAGGTTTGAATCTTGACCTATTCGAAGCAAATGGTCCGTAACACAATGTATATACAAATATTACAAGCAATCATGAAAAAGAATCCTCCCAAATGGTTTGGCGCCTGCCTTATCGTGGCTGGGAGGTAATCCTAGGGATCGGACTACGAAGTATGACAGCGGATTCGACCCCTAAAAGGGCCACCCAAGCTAAGAAGTCCAACGTTTCCATCCGGAAAGCCTAGCTAAGCGTAAACCGTACCAAGAATGATGGCCGTCTTGGTAGCTAATAGTGGCAGGGTGGTAATTTCCCTCTGATCCACAAGGGCCGGCGACTGCTCTAATATGGTGAGAACCTGAGGAAGCCCTGGCTAGGCTTACCTCGGACTTTAGGGAACCAAACTAACTAAACCAGCACAACTTCCCTGTGCTGTGGCCAGCACTATCAGCGAAGACGGTCCTTCTAAGTTTCGAAGTAATTATAAAAGGATAAAACTCGCGGCGTTAATCAATGCGTGAGCGATGCGCCATGCATTCAACTTCTGCAGTATTCCTTAACTCTTTGGGGACCACGTGCTACGAAACGTAGCACCACACGCGACTTCGCACTTCGCTTAGCTACTGTAGCGGCGGCGTCGCGCCTCTACGCCGGTCGATCGCGCTGAGTGTTGCGCGAGCGACCAGCGTTATGCCGCCTGCCATCAACGGTAGTACCCAAGAGGGTTAAGGTCATTGAATGGATATCTAAGCTAAGCAGTGAAATACGATGGCCTACTAATGTGCCAAGTCATTGTTTTTTTTTTCTCCCAGAAAAATTTGGTTACAATTTGCCGACCTCGCAGAGATAGAAGAGTTGCTGATCCGGGGCGCTGTATCAAACTAGCGATTGAACCAGTGTGCACTGTAAGGCACTCTTAGCCATTATGCTGTGCTCACCCCTATCGCGGTTGTGTTGTCCTAATCACTGGCAAAGATGAGCCATCAACAAGACTTAGTGTATTTTTTGCTATTTTTGGGACTATGTTCATTTTCTTTTCTTCTAATCTTAGGCGTTCGACACCAACGAACCGTCGTCTCTTCTGATTGTTGACGATGTTTCAACGTGGGAGAGGCTTGGAATGCGATCATCTTCCGTAGTTCGTCTTATCTATAGGCTTTTTGATCGGTTCGTGCTATATGAGGGATTATGCTCTATAATCCTTCGATATTAGCTTACGATTTTTTCTTTCAATTGCTGTAGAAGCTTTTTAGGTCGGAATCGGATGGGTTGTTGCTGGTGACGTTCTCTATGGCGACAAAGTCATTTTTCACATTCATCAGTAAGGCGGATTTTCATCGTTGAATTAACGCCGGTTGGTTCTGGGTTCGCTAAAGATGTAACGGGACAGGTGAGGAGTAGATGCACATGCATAGTAAAGTTCTTTTTTTTAAACTCGGAAGTGTTCTCTCAAGTAGTGTCTCAGTCAATAGTTTGCGATACCTTATGACTCAACAGATTCGTTATGATTATGTTACAGATGGTCGTAACCGTCCATGGACGAGGATCAACACCAGAAATCTCTGAATTCCTTTACGTAGAAGGAGATCGATCGATGAAGTGTTTTTACCCTGGAACACGATCTTTTTTGAATGTACTAGGTTGAGGAGAAAGTTCTTTAACACCCGCAAAAAATCGAATCTTATGTTTGTTTCACACGGTGACGGTTACTATAATTTCACTAGATTATCTCGAAAATAGTTCCCATAAGAAACTACCACGGCAGCGATGCTTCGAAAGAAAAGTACCCTACATTGATTCGTCGAAAACGCGCGGGGTTTCTGCAAGACAACGACCTCACCTCGCCCCGCAAAGAAGACTGTGGAAAAGTTTGATAAATCGAAGGGAGATGAGATTTTGCCTCACTCAGCTTACAGTATAAATACTGCTTCGTCTGATTCGAATTCTTTTCTGCTCAACGGACGTTTCTTGCGTGGACACTGATTCGAGACATCTGGTCAAACTGAACAGGCACGTAAGGAGTTTCATTGATTTAAAGCCCAAGGAATGGTCGCATTCGCAGATCCGGAAGCTTGCAGATCGTTGGAAGAAGATCATCGGTAATGATAGTCTCTAATTTGAAGAATAATTATTGTTTTTTCAAATGAAGTCATGTGTAAACTTCGAATTCTTAGCAGGCGTTAAGGAACTTTTTCCTTAATCTGATGTAATAAAAATGTTGAACGATCTTATTGTGCTTATGGCCGAAACACGTGAATCGGGCGCTATAGGTTCCCCTATAGCAGACTACATGCATGGGCCAAAAAAAAAAGATTATCAGGCATACTGAAATTTGAGCGGGATTAAGAGACCACTCGAAACGAATGATATGATAAATTGGCAATAATTTTGCCTATACGGAAAAGGAACATGTACTAAGTTGAATAGAAGCCACAAATAAGCGGAGAAGTCCTGAAATGGTAGAGTTTTTTGGGATTCCTTTCCATCGAGGGAGTCCGCGCTTCACGTTTCTCATATCCGTAATGACACGTCTACCTTAGAGATTCGATAAGTACATCACACTATAAGATGTTATGGACAAGTGCTCTATCATAGAAAAGCTCAACATTCATTTGAAGTGAATGAACTGAGGTAAATAAAGACATTTGGTTCTTCTTCCCATGCAATCCAAGAGACAGAACAAGCCGCTCGACAGCCACAAAGCCATAGAATTCTATCAGCAGCGACACGGTCAAATCAGAATCTCTGCCAAAAACGCCTCAAAAATCAGAAAGGACGGAAGTGGTGATCTGATAGAATACACTCATACTGTTACCTCTATACTTGGGAGGAAACTACTAACTCAGTCAGCGACGCAATAAACTAGACTGGCAAATACACAGCGTTGGGGTGGTCTAGTGGTAGAATGCTTGTATGCCAGGCGGTGGCCCGTGATCGACGCTCGCCCAAGACGCACTGTTTCGCCAAACTCCGAGCTTGTGTGACTGGAGTCTTCTTGTAAAATAAGTAAGAAATTACGAGGAGTTTGGTGCTGAAATAGCTTGAACTTTACTTGAATTTCGTGAAGGGATGAAAGGCTGCCACGCGGGACTTGTTCTTCTGATCGAGCACAGGGTTAAAATATTTCCTTTGTGGTAGGAAAGGCCATAATATTAGTTATACACCAAAATAACGAAATCGCAGTCGTCATGGATTGGAAGGGAAGACCGTGGATGGAGGCTCGGATCCGCTGGAGTTGTTGAGCCAGCTCTCAGCTCTTGTATGGAATCCTCTTGGTTCATTGTCCTCCTTGCCTTATCGACATGACGTATGTTTGTCCTGGAGGCGCTCTGTCTTCGACTCGCTCTTGATGAGGGCCGCCAAGGCTTTGCACAGAGTGGCTTCGTTCTATAACTTTGTTTGGGGTACCATTTAGCTTGCGTGATACGCCGCTAGAATTCGGGTAGCGAATTCACCAGCTACTCTGGCCTCACATTCGTTCATGGAAAGCTTCCATCTCTGTCACAATGGCCCCTGCATCGCCCCAGGGTTGAGAGGAAATTGATATACCAGGTGACTGACCAAGACGTTGCTATGGAGCCGATCCAGTCAACTCTGCAGCTCCATGAGCAGCTTGTGGAGATTTGGTTAAGAGTCCTAGGATTCGGCTTAATGAAGAGTACCGGCGACAAGGGCAAGTCATCGGACGACTAGTGCCTCCACTGATATCTGGGTCCTTCTGAACCCTCACAATGACCGTAATGTAGCCTTTGATGTGATACGGGAAGTCGGTTGGCTCTGATGTATTTGATATGGCTCGGTTCAGGGGATCAACGGTGGTCGACATAGTTTTGCTATGATACGGTGGGTTAGATGAGATGTGTTATGATAGTATTGGGTTAATTGGTGTTGAGTTTATCTGGTCGCCTTGTCGACAACTGATGGCACTCCTTGTAAGTGCTGCTAGAGCGCAGGAATGGGGATAACAAACCCCGAAGAGATCTCCTCGGTCGAGAAGAGGTGATTGTAGAGTTCCGGATCGATGTAAGACGAGTAATTAAGAATTCTTTTAGCCTGTTAGATGGCAGGCCTTGTAAGTGCTGCGAGAGCTCAGGAATCGAGTGCCGAGAATCGTCGCCGATGGCGATGTCAGATCAAGCTATTTGACGTGCCCCTCTACTTGAGAGGTGTTCTTGTCCAAACGAACCCTCGTATTGGATATGTTCATCGAACAGATCCCACTTTAGGAGCTCTTGCCCACCAGTTTTAGCAGTAGTATTGTGACTTTATAACTATGTATGCAAAAATGTGGAGTGATCTACAAAACTGTGCGCGTCGTACGGGAGGCGAACCCGTGTCGCAGCCTTTCCGTGCGTGCGTGCTAACCACTGGACTAGCGGATCTCTGCAATTTTACTTCATTTGTTAATTATGGGATCCGAATTTATAATGAGTCGTATATTGACTCTTTTTCTATCGCTAATAAAATCTCGGATAGCAGTAAGCCGCGCAAAACGTGCTCTAATCGAGCAGTTGTCGTGATGGAGGAGTTTTCGCTAGTACGTATATTTTTTTGGATTGTTCGAAATCCGACGTACCAAGCCCCTTACGTGGTTGGGACGTGGGGCATTCGATGAGAGTTTTATTGATTAACATGAAAGTAGGTCAAACTTTCTTGTTATTGCTGGGGAAATCACGAAATCTTTGTTCTGGCATATCCCGTGATGGTAATTTTTCCTAGGGTCAACTAACCATCAGTCTCAGCATCTTATAATTACTCTTTCGCTATCTCTCCCCGTATCTCAGTTTTTTTTCTACGCTATGCGGGCGCCAATTCTCCCAGCATTCGATTCGTCTCCTCGCTTGTTTGAGAATTTCATCGTCTTCACGAAAACGCCGTAGAACACTGGTCTAGCACGTCTCCTGGCACTCTCGAGGATAGCCAGGCTGGGCCGTGCCGTAAGGTGCTCCTTATTGATTGCCAGAGATGCTGGGCAGCGGGTGCGGGTTCAGCCGGCGTCGAGCCGCACCAAGCATCGCTTCACACTTGGCCACCGCCGCCACCTCAGTCTCAGCATAGAAGGAATGATCCAGTATTTCTCTCACTGAACAGAAATGAGGTAGTTGATAGCAGAATCTCTTGAATACCAGTCAATATGATGAGATAATGGCTGGTGTCGGCATTTCACCTTCTTGAGAGCCTGCAGAGGTCAAAATGACGCGCATTCCACTCCATCCAGTACTTTCGTAACTCTAGCGGAGGTGACTTGATACACGGTTTGGACTCATTGGCATTTAATATCCGTCCGTCTTTACAATTTTTTTTTCAAAATGTGGATCCCAGTGCTTTTTTCTTCTTCCTTTTGAAAGTCGTAGTATACTGGTTGAGCGCGTTTTCTTGCGATCTCAAGAATATCCAGGCTGTGGCGTTTCATAGGGCGTTCTTGTTGACTGCCGGAGAGTGTTGGGGGTGGAGTTCGGCCCCCACGGCGTCGCGACGAGCATCACAACCTCTCGGCCACGCGCCTCCGTCGCGTGATTTTTCTGGAGGGCAAATTGGAAAGTCTCTGTATAACTCACCGTTTCCACATTTTTTTTCATTGATTGAGCCACTAGCCACCACCAGTACGAAGTCAGTGATTAGACTCTACTCGACTGTTTCGATGTGTTCGTCTTCTTCAGAGCTAATCGATCATTCGAGTCCGATTGTCGAAAGTCGTTCGTCCTCATTCTCGAATGCTCCGTTTTGTTGTTTTTTTTTTTCTCGTAAAGTATTTTTTTTCAGCTATTTTCAGTGTTACGTTGTCCACAAGGAGCCAATTCCTCACTATGAGTAACCGACGAAGGCGTCTAAGTGATGGTTAGTTTATAATTTACAACGTTCAAATTCGGTATCGCAGTGTTCATGAGTCTCTAAAGTGAATCTTGAAAGATTTTAAGAGTATAGAAGAAGAGAAATCTTCTTTTTCTTTTTTAAATTTAATTTTATTAAAATTCTTTTTTAATCCCAAGAGTTTAAGTGTTTCTAAGCATTACTACGTAAATTGTTGGCAATCTTCCGTTTCTTTGTATATTTTCGACTTTTTGAGAACAACTCGTTCTTTGCTTTTTCTGAAGCTTCAGTATTCATTCGATAGCTGAAATATCGGTAATTTGAATGCTGAATTGTTTTTTGCAAAAAAGCCCTTTTTGATTCGCTGCTACAGTTTAAAAAGAAACTATGTTTTACAATCGGCACTTTTTGTCTCGTATTTTCGTTCTTCACTTGAAAATCCTTTCTCCATTTCGTGGAGATTACTAGGTTTTTTGCATCAATGTTGTAGAAAGGGCTTTGGTTCTATCACATCATGGGCTTAGGATTTTCATTTTGTTTTATGTTGCTAGATAAATTCGCTTATAAGCCTTAGGCTAAGCAGCTTAAAGCCATACACCAAAAGCGTATGAACGTGTTGTGGAATTTTTGGAGCATCAGAGTCATATGTTTTATCCAGAGTTATTCTCTGAAGCGAAGAAAAAATACTGAATTTAATAAGAATTATCGCGCCACATGTGAATAGCGCTGCGCGATCAATCAATACGCAGCCACTTACACACCCTAGCCCAGAGCAAATGCGCGCACCGGGTGGAAAAACCCGGTCTTCTTTTGGCTCCTACAGTGCAGTAAGAAGTCCTTTTCATAAACCAATATCAACAAGAAGTTATCAAAAGTCTAAGGGAAATACTCTTTTCAACCAAAAATGCGCCGAATTGCAACCTAATTTTACTTTTACTGCTACAGCGCATAAGACCATCTCAAAATGAGGTGCAACATCAAAAATTCAATTTATTTCAATATGCCTGATAATCATTATTTGAGCCATGCATGTCGGTGGTCTGTCAAGGAGGGCTGACTTATCGAGCCCGATACACCAGCCCTTATCAGTGCATTGTTGTAAAGAAGAAAAAATCACTTCTTTTACAGAAAATTAGTCCTTTCACTTCCCGACTGATGAGATCGTAAGATCGAAACACGTGTATCGGGCTCTATAAGTTGGCCCTCCTTGACAGACCACTAATATGCTTGGCTCAAATAATGATTATCAGGCATATTGAAATTTGAGCAGTGGTCTTAAGAAAACACTCAAAACGAGAGACATGATATTTTGGATATACCAGTCAATTTATTTAATTTAATTGAATTAAACATTCAAGATACTAAATGGTTACAAATCGCCTCTAAAAAAACAGAAAATGCGTTGTTTCTAGTGGGTTGATAATGTATACAGATAACGGAAAGTACCTAATCTGACTGATGCGACCTCAGTCTTTTCGCTCCTTTCATTCCTTTGATAGATCACTCATTCTCCGATTGCTCTTATTCTTTTATTCTATCCTCCTAGACAGCGTATTATTAGTTGATCTAACGAAGTGGAGCGACACATACTTGTCGCTCATTAGGAGACATTTTTGTTGTTTTCATAGAATTTCTAAACGGATTTTTTGTCGTTTAGATTACGAGGTCGATGCGAAAAAGCGTCGTGGAGCTCCAGAATTCGATGAAGTAGAGCATCGTCTACAGAGTCTGATAGTAAGAGTCGACGAGAGCGTGAGTGTGCGACCAATTTATCTCAGCTTTTCCTCTTTGATAACAATTTTCCATGTGATGTTTCAAACGTTCAGACCGGAGGATCTTCATTGGAGAGCAACCTGGAAAGTTTGTGTTCGCTGTTAGAAGCCGATCTGGACAAATATCGAACAAAAATCATTGAGATAGTTACTTTCTGGTAAAAATCTTACTCGATGCTTTGTTCGCCAAAGATTCTTTTAGTCTTGTATTTTTTTTCTTTCAGCGTGTGTCAATTACCTGATAAAATAACTGTCTACTCTACCCTGGTAGGCCTTTTAAACGCAAAGAACTTCAATTTTGGTGGAGAAGTGAGTCGGCTTTATTCAACAGTAGACAATTTCATCGCTAAATAGAGGAGTCTAGATCGTCGAGAAGCTGATTTCGGAGTTGCAGCAGAAACTTGAGGCAGAAGACCACCAACAAGCAGTGTTTATCGTTAGTTTATGTTTCTGATAGAGATTCCCAGAAAAGAAGCCCCACCAGCTTTTTGTTTAGATCGCTTTTCTTTGTGATCTCGGTAACAGTCGAGTCCTCACCTTGAGCTCTATTGTAGATTTTCTTGAAGCTCTTTTACAATCGGCTTTTGAAGAAAATGTGCCACAAGTAGGTCATTTTCTCAGTGCTTACCTTTTTTTCCGGTATCAGCCTTCATTCTCATATAATTAGGTCCGAACAGACTGGTTTGCTTATGTTGTTCTACGTGTTTTTACCATGGATCGGAGTCGAACTAAGCGAAAAGAAAAAGAGTGAACTGGATAACATACTTGAAGCAGCAAGCAAATATATCGAGGGGAGGAGCAAGGTCCATCTGAAGGTATCTTCCCACATTATCACTCTATCATCTTAGTTGCCCTTTATCGCAATTTTTTCTTCTTTGTGGATCTCATTGCTGGCATTCGCCTCTCTTTCCTCGCTCAATTACGGGATTTCATTTTTTCACGAACGATGTCAATAGTCGAACTCGTATTTTTGCAGTCTCGAGGATAGCCAGGCGGGGATGTTCTGTAGGGGTGTTCATTGCTGATTAACAGAATGCTGAGGAGAGGGCGACGTGGGAGGATCAATCCCGTGCCGAACATAATTAGCCACTAGACTACAGGCCCCCTTCTTATATCATACATGTTGTATTTCTATAATTCAGTTTGAATGTTTAAGATGCTACAAGTGTGGGGTTCGAGTGCACATCACGAGCAGGAGGACAGTCTCGATTGTTTGTTGGCTCAAATAAGATCTCTTCAAAGTGTTGGATGGAAAGAGAAACAAATTGCTAGGCATTATGTTGCTTTTGATGCAGCTCTTCAAGATGCCTTGCAGCATAACTTACCGAGGTAAAGGACTATAAAATCCTTATCTTGCTGTGATAGTGGTACAATCTTTAATTTCATTATGAGCTACCGGCGATCATTTTAAGCTTTTCTCCGCCTCCTCACAAAGCGGAATCGAGTTACCCCTTGCCAACGGTTGTTTTTCGACTTTTCGATTACGCGGACTGTCCGGACGATGTGGGTATCTCCTATGTAATAGTCGTGAATCTCTCAGCTGTTTACTAGTTAAAGTACGGCTAGTAGAATATCATTTTCAGGGTCCTGTTTTGCCAGGAGCTCACTCAAT
This sequence comes from Parelaphostrongylus tenuis, assembly GCA_019055375.1. Taxonomy (NCBI): domain Eukaryota; kingdom Metazoa; phylum Nematoda; class Chromadorea; order Rhabditida; family Metastrongylidae; genus Parelaphostrongylus; species Parelaphostrongylus tenuis. Next base: position 19,075 of record JAHQIW010003830.1, read on the forward strand.
TGAACGATTTCTGATTGAAGAAGAGTTGAATTGGATTGTAGAGTTCAATGCCAGTAATAGGACTATATGGTAAGTTTCTCTTTCCTTTGTCTATCACGTTTTCCTTTTAGCTTTTTCAAACTCATAGTGTACAATATTTCTTTGTTCTTTGGCAGTGTTATGATTACAATTTTGCATCCAAGATTATTGAGTGGTATGCAGATCGCTGACTAGCCTATACCGTGGGTGCGTGCTGCCATTACATCACCGATGCCACAGCTCCTTCTCCCGAAATGGGTAAAGCGCGGGTTCAACTCCAGAATGATGTTGAATTCTTTGCGTACTTTCAGTAATATTAAGTAAAATGCATACCTCGAGCATTTCGAGGACTCTTAAATTCCATTATTTCACCGTTTTTTTCCATCACTCATATCTTCTAGCTATCCTTTTTGTCATTGCGAAAGCGGACCGCATAGTCGTTGCCATTCTATCGTGCTTCATATCCATTATTTCATATCTCCTTCGTTGTAGTAGATAAGGTTCGTATTAGGTGTTATTTTGACAATGTTCACAGCGGTCTCAAAAAGAAGAGCCTATCACCATGAAGAGCTGATCTAGGTTAATTAATTTGGCGTGTTCACGTATCCTCTATCTAGCTTGCCTACACGGTGCAAGTCGTTATCTTCAGATATAGATGTGCTTTCTGTGCGTGCCATTCAATTATATTTTTCACCCATTCCTTTGATACGTTGAGACTTAAGAATGGCAACATTACACTTGGCTTCAATCTAGAGACTTCCCAGCTTTAGCTGCTGATTAGGCTATTTCATATACGGAAGTTCACCAAGCCGATCAAGGAAGTGTTGACTAAGGAATTTAGTTTTCAACTTAGGTTTATTTAGCACTCTACTATTTCCATGGTATAGCTTGAACATGGTTTCAGACGCTTCAAAGTAAAATTAAGTGCCGTAGCCCTTCGAAGTAAAGTAGATACCATATTCCTGAAACGGCGTTCATGCTATCCCGTGAAAATAGCGGTGTTCTATGTAGTTCTGAGTTGGGAACTGAATTGCTTAGTCAACGGTTCCTTCATCGGTTTGACAACCTTTCGTCTGTGAAGTAGTCGAATCAGCAGCTGATGCTCTCAACTCCCTAGATTGAAGTCAGGTATATCGCTGCTATGTCTCAACTCTGAACATATCAAAGGAATAAGTGGAAGATCTACTAGAGCTGTTTTCATGGGATAGCACAAACATTGTATTAGGCACGTAATATACTTTACAGTTCGGTGTTCAATAAACTCAGTTGTTTTGAGATCCAATGATGTAGAGTGATGTGCAAAAACACTTGCGTCAGGTGGTATTTGAACCCACATTTCATCCTATCCGGGGGCGCGTGCTCAACCGTTCAACCGTTGCACTACCGACGCCCGTTTTCAAGTCATTCTACAATACAGCGCATTATTTGTCAACACCCAAGCGTCAACGGTCTACCGTGGATAGTCCGCTATAAACATTGAACGCACTTATGCTGACATACTGGATATTGATGATCAATCGTAGAGAGAGTGTTGTCAAAACGGGCGTCAATAGTGCAACGGTTAAGCACGCTCCCGGATAGGTTGAATTATGGGTTCGAATCCCAGCTGACTCTGAAGTTTTTGCATACCACTCTACATCATTGTATACTGTAACATCATACCACCGCAAGAGGCGGTCAAATAAAACGAATTCCATTTTGAGATCTTTCTCATTAGCGATCGTGACTATGTAAATTCAAAGAAAAGATTTTTTAATCGAAATTGTTGACTGAATTATTACTTGTGGTATCAATAATCACTTCATGGTCAGAATCTCTTTTCCGAACTTATCTGTTACATAGTGATTGACATCACATCGATTTCTGGAGAAGAGCAATTTCTCTCTTAAATAGATACGACTAATTAGATGGATGAGTCCTTAATGTTAGCAGTCAGAAATCCAATTTCATCGTCAGTTTCATGTTAGATGATCGTGACAGACGACGTTAAACTTCATCCCCGATTAACCCTCGTCTATTCTTCTCCATTTTGCTTCATTCTTTTTTCATTTCTTAGTCTTTGAATTTTCACTTGTGCGCCTTTTTGTGTAAGTGTCACAGATCAGTTGATTTAGACGAGCTACCGAGGTTGCTCTTCTTTCTTAAAGTCGCATTTCAGACACTTTTATCACCATATGACGGTGACCAATATTTCATTATTATTGATTCTTTGCCGTAAAATCACTGTTTGTTCAGCGCTGAAGAACTGAACACTTATGCACGTGGTGCGAATGTTCCCATAGCGTATATGATCTTGGAGGTGTTGTTCTCGCAACTCTTTCGTCTTCCATATCCTCCACAACATACAGGGTTTTATGGTGAGTGTCTGTTCTTACCACTCTTGTTATAAGGAATACGGAAGTCAAGCAGAAGTCAGGAGGGGAGTATTATGGTATTTCCATCCACTAGCGATCTGTCGGTGCCTTTCACCTTAAATCACCTACTATTGTAACGAAAGCCTATAAGATTCTTACTCAGTCAGAAGCTCCGTTGGTGTAAAAGCTGCAGCAGCTTGTTATCTCGAACGTTCGTTTATACACTCAATATAATTCCAAAAAAAAAAGAATGATTTAAGCTCAAAAAAGGGGTTGGTAAGCCCAGGGTCATACACCGGTGTTTCGGAGGTTCGTCCTCCTCATCAGTGACCCCCGCCCCACATTCAGCCTTGCATTGAAGCAAGGAGGGTGGCGTATGTGGTGATGGCACAGTGTACTATGACACTGTACCATCACCACCTCTCAGTCGATAGATTTTTGCTGTTAGATCAAAACTATATCAAAAGATCGACTGTTTTTGAAACCCCAAAAACATTCAATATAATTCCAAAAAAAAGAATGATTTAAGCTCAAAAAAGGGGTTGGTAAGCCCAGGTCATACACCGGTGTTTCGGAGGTTCGTCCTCCTCATCAGTGACCCCCGCCCCACATTCAGCCCTGCATTGAAGCAAGGAGGGTGGCGTATGTGGTGATGGCTACAGTGTCATAGTACACTGTGCCATCACCACCTCTCAGTCGATAGATTTTTGCTGTTAGATCAAAACTATATCAAAAGATCGACTGTTTTTGAAACCCCCAAAAAACATTCAATATAATTCCAAAAAAAAGAATGATTTAAGCTCAAAAAAGGGGTTGGTAAGCCCAGGGTCATACACCGGTGTTTCGGAGGTTCGTCCTCCTCATCAGTGACCCCCGCCCCACATTCAGCCCTGCATTGAAGCAAGGAGGGTGGCGTATGTGGTGATGGCACAGTGTACTATGACACTGTACCATCACCACCTCTCAGTCGATAGATTTTTGCTGTTAGATCAAAACTATATCAAAAGATCGACTGTTTTTGAAACCCCCAAAAAACATTCAATATAATTCCAAAAAAAAGAATGATTTAAGCTCAAAAAAGGGGTTGGTAAGCCCAGGGTCGTACACCGGTGTTTCGGAGGTTCGTCCTCCTCATCAGTGACCCCCGCCCCACATTCAGCCCTGCATTGAAGCAAGGAGGGAATATCGTTTATACACTGTTGTGGCTACGTCCAGACTTTCTAGGTCCGCTCCTGTTGGATTTGTGTAGGTTACAATCGACAACAATGCCTCAGGTACTGGCACAAGCTGCCGAATTGCTCTATCAACGTGCTGCCACAATGCAACCATTGTGTCTCGATAGGTTTGCCGTCATTAGTCAAGGTTCTTCCAAATTTTGCGTTATATTTGATGTATTGTTACAGATTTGTCGATTGGTTCAGCTTCCATCTATCTAATTTTGGCTTCCGATGGTCGTGGAATGACTGGAAAGATTGTCTCACTGTATGATTGGTTTTCGCTTCTTTTTGTGCTCACGATGAAATGTTGTTCTTTTTTGTATTTTTGAGGCTGATCGATGGGATGTGAAGAAAATTTTCGCTGGTGAGGTGATAGAAAAGTGCCGTCGACTTTCGTATCATGGACAATTGAAGGAGTTTCTGCCGAAGTCGTTTGCTCCCATGATTCCACCACCACCTGATGTGATCTGTAAATATGATGATGGTGAGTTTTCTAGATTTATATCGATCCGGGTTAATCCAAATCTTGGTCATTGCAGACTCTATGCCTGGTTACGAGCTTGCTTCAAAATTTGTCAATCTTATTCAAAGTCGATCCGATGACAGTACAATAACTGCGGAAATTCGTGATTCGAATGGTCATTATGATCCAAAGAAATTCGAGATATTCTTTTCGGTGTGTTCTTGAAGGTCATTACTACCGTATTTGTGGTTCATTATTTTCAAAATATTTTAGGTCTTAATGAAAACCTCTGCTAAATCGTTCAGTCATACTTTTGTTGCGTTGACCAGGTGAGTCCTCTTCTCTTACGATAATTACTAGTGCATAAATCTCATGTATGTTTCTGTAAATAAGCGCGCGTGTGGCGCAGTGCTTAGAGGTGCTTCGCGACTGACGTGCTCGATCTGTCGATGGTCAGTGGTTTGATACCGCTCTCAAGACTCACCAAGCCTTCCATTCCTCGGGAGATAGTGCACTGGTATCCGATTTGTCTGAGAGAGTAGCACCACTGACTTGATACAACGGTAGACTACTCGTAGTCATTGTAAAGGTTAGCGATGCATATAACCACCCTCAAACGATGTTAGAGAAAACGGATGCATAGCGCATCCCTCTGGGATTGATCAACGCCTGGAGCTTCAGCCTTCTTATCTTTTTATATTTTCATACAGACTCCTGCATAGTACCTCCCCTCGAGTGGTCTAATCATTTTGGTAGTTTTGAAATATTTTTTTTTTCATTTCTTTCCCTATCCCGCCTTCATCTGTGCTTAGTTTTCGCAGCTACGAGTCCCTCTCTTAACGGAAAGTAAGTTTGTCCTCTGCGGAGATGAGTAGGGCCTAGCTTCACTATGCATTGACGGACTTCTCTGCATACGTGCTCCGGACCACGAAGTTTTGAAATATACACACATATATATATAAGTATATATGTACATATATATGCATACATATGTACATGTATATGCACACATGTACATGTGTGCGTACATATACATAAATATGTGCATATATATATATATATATATATATATACACATATATAGAGATTTCTCTGTGGTGTCCATCAGATTTATGATTTAGATTTATTATAGGTATAGTATGACACTGAAGACAATCGCAGATACTTCTGATGAAATGCAGGAGCTTCTCTTGCGCACTCTTTTCCAAAGTTGGCGAAACAATCATTTGGTGAGTATTATTGAAACTTGATAGATCGTCCTATATTATGAGAGGAACGACTCGAATCATTTGTTTTACTGCCTGGTAATTTGTAATGTTTAGCGTCTTATTATACTGGTGGACAAAATGCTGAAAATGCAAATCTTGGACTGCGGTGTAGTAATTTCATGGATTTTCAGCGATAGTCTTCGAGGCGAAACTCATAAGTAAGAAGTTTTAAGTTTTAAGAGCAGAAGAATAAAACCAAACTAAATTTGAGCTATGTACGTTTTAATGACATTAGGAAATGCTTGTTTTGATGTTTAATCTTAGGCAGTGGAAGTGGGAAGTGCTAAACACTGCATTAGAACGCTTGTCACGCCATATCCATAAAGTTGCTCATGACGTGCAAATTCTACAAAAAAGAGTTAAGCATCAACGAATTGGCGGCGATGATGAGGTTCGTTCTTAAATTGTCCAACTCTAAGTTATATTTCTAATGTGAACTAGTCTTTCCACGACTTGTTGTAGATGGAAGACACGGATGTGAAAACTCGAGAGCAAGAGGAACTAGAACAGCAAAAGGAAAAGCTTGAAAATCTGAAGGACTTTCAAAAATCTCTTTTCTTGGACGTTTTACATGTAAGTAGCTTATGTGTTACAAATTGGTTCGCACTATTGGGCCGTTCGTGGGCTGTATATTCAAATCTTTTTAGAAGTTTACTGTACTACTGACGGAACACATTGTTCTTTGTGAGACAGAAGGAAAAGATTTTCGTACTCCATACTTTTCATGGATCAAAGGACGTTTCAAGCAAATATTTCTCATGGTTAGTTCACTATCAGCAGCTTTTTCTTTTGACATAACGGATTTATGAGACGTGAAACTTTAATAATATTGCAAACATGACCGCTTTCCTTACCTGCGATGTAAGCATTGAGTAGTTGATTGATCGCATGTTTATGCATAAACATATACATAAACATATACATATCTATATATAGGAACACATACGTACGTGTATATATGTTTATCTGTATGTATGCACAATTATGTACATATATATATATATATACATATATATGTATATATGTATATATATGCATGTATGCGTATGTATATACACAAGTGTAGTGTTCAGTGAAACTCGATAATAGAATGGTTACAGTATTTGCATTTAATCAGGATAATAGCTCCTTGAAATCTAAATTTTGTTTGATAATCAGTTAGCATGTTTTGAGCCTTTTGTGAAGTCTGGTAGGACGCTTAAAAAGTGCTAGACGAGCCCGTTTCGCCTTGCAGGTTCATCAGTAGCACAGTGCTTTGTGGTTCAGCCGATCTCTTGGGCATACATCCCCACATATAAGGGAATCGACGTCGAGTAACAAATCATTGATTTTTGGAATTTTTCCTCCTGGATTTCATTATATGGACACTAGTTTATTATTGGGGCACACGCAAAACTAATTACCCGTCACGAAATGCGGTGATATGTCATGCGAAAGCGGCTTACACGTTACCCAAAGGTTTAACATAAAAGCACAAAGAAATTTTTGGAACAAGAAAGATTTCTAGTATTATACTGAGCCAATCAGACTATTTATGTTTCAACCAGATGTTATATATATATATATATATATATATATATATATATATATGTATGTATGTGTATATATATATACGCATGTATTTATATGCACACATATTTCTGAGGTCGAGTATCTAGTAACCACGTTCTTCAGTGTTAATATGGTGTTACGACATAGCGCGAGGTTATACTTGTGTTTTCTTGTGTCAAATTCTTCGAAAAATTTATTTATAGCACGGTGCCGTTCTACACGAGTTTACTGAAGATCTTCGTCGAGAGTTGTTCTCTAGTTCCGATATCGACGCGAATGTTTTAGAGATATTCCAGCAGTTTGTTGCTTTACGGTCGTGAAGCTCTGTGACCGGCAACTTCTGTTTGTGTTGTCGATTTCTTGGGAATTGTGTAATAAGAGTGAGATAATATATGATCTGATATTAAGTTCTGCTCGTTGATATTATTGTTTGTAATTTATTCGTGCAGTTCGTTGTTCTGATACCTTTTTCCTCATCACTGATGTCTTGTTTCTTGTGCATTGTGTCTTGTTCATAGTCAGATTTGTTGTATCGGATATTCATAAGATAATGGCAGATGCATTTCGTCATGTGCAAGTGACTTGAATAATCTTCTAGTAGTACATTTATTGGAGCTTTGTAGCTCAATCTCTTGTTATGCCGCGCATGGATTGGGATTGTATGGGAATGACACTGTGAAGGAAATCAATGTCTAGTCAGGTGCCTCAAAATCCAGTCCCCATCTCGTAAACATTGCAAAGCATGGTAAGATCTTATAAGAGAGAGACTAAGGATGAATTATGTTGCCTTGTGTAGCCTATATTCAGTCAACAAGTTCGCCTGGAAAGTCGACGACTGGATTATTACGGGGAAATCTGTATGGGAAGGAAAAAAGTACTTCTTTTTTGGCTAGATGGACCCAACTGCTTATACTCCAACTTATTGATCTAAGTTCGACGTTATAAACATATCAACGACGAGCAACTATTAGTTCGAAATAAGTTTTTTCATTATTAGCTGTTTCCTTTCATGAAATTCTCCAGGCTGTTCTATTTCATTGATGAGCATCCATGAGCTCAGCGAAATTTTTTTTTCGTGAGGCTAATATTCCGCCGTTTTCACTTTCTCTAGAGCCGGAAACCGATGTGAACCGTCTGTTTTTCCGATGTAGGTTCGTTGTGTCAAAAAATGGAGTTAACTGAGAATAGTACCTTTCGAAAGGAGTATCTTCTCTCAATAACATCCTTTTATACAGAGCATATCTGGTACAGTTCAGTTTTGAGGGCACAAATGAAAAACCGTTCTCATTTGCTGGAAAGAAAATTTTTAAGGGAGTGTTAGTAATCATTCGAAAGCCGAGACTTCAGGGTACAGATTTACGTCGCCAGTTTTTCAAAAAAACCTCTTTATAACGCTAAAACATTCAAAATAAAATCATGTTTCATAAAGAACACGTGTTTTTCTTCTCTTATCTCGCTTAAATTTCGTTGAACAAAACAGTCATCTGATAGCGTAGTGTTTCCTTATTCTAGCGATGTGCTTATTTTCTGAAAATACGGTTGAGCAGGGAAAATGAGATCGAGTTTAACATTTTTGATGACATTGTTCACAAGCTTTTCGACAAGACGAAGGCCGTATCAGGGGTTGTGGCGGAGGCGGGACGACCGATATTTTGTTATTCAGTTGCTAATTTTTTCCTTCGCTTTGCAAGAAACCCCAAACAAAGCGATTGACTAAGATACTACGAAAATTTTTTCACACGTTGATATGATTTTCGGCTTCCAGCGAATTATACGCGTGGTAAAGTTGAAGGCGAAAGGAAGGCCAGTGTGAAACACAATTTTTGATCTGGATGCTACAGCGTTATAAAAGGGTGTTTTGAAAAACCGGCGACGTGGGGCTGTAGCTTTAAGTATCAGCTTTCGAATGGTTCCTAATACTCCTTTGGAAATTTCCTCTCCAACGAATTAGATCGGTTTTTCATTTATCCCCTCATAACTGAAAAGAACCCATATCGTACTAACGCGGCAAAAAGAGCCGTATATTGCCAAGCGACGAAAGAGTATGTAGGTGGGCTGTACTTAGGCACTTTGGCACAAAAAAAGCCAGAGCAGCAGAGAAAAAGAAATGTGGTTTTAAGGTACAAGTTTTTATAGATACGAAGATTAGGACGTCATCTGGTCTTCTGAATTCAGTGTTGGAACTCTCGGAACTTACGATATTGATGAGATCATCTTCTTATACGATACGGTATGTTTGTGCGTGAGGCTTGGCAATTTTCTATCGGCAAGAAGAATGAATCGACTGGCGTGACACATTGTGTTTTATTGTCATAATCCAGCATATCTATTCCAGAAGATGATTAGTGACTCATGTCATCAATGCTGAATAGCAGTTGTCATATTCGAGAATTGTTTTTATTCTGTCCAGTTATGCTCGTCTATCCAAGAAAACCACAAATCTTAGCCCTTAATCATTATTGAAACAACAATAGAAGTCTTTATTTTTGTATTAATGTCCACGAAATGTTCTTATCCTGTTCATTTCTGTTCGTCTTCGTAAGACTATATCTTGAATAATAGCTATGGAACAGGCAGATAGAATCGTTTTTTCCTTTGTTGAACGAATTATACATGTCTCTTTATAAATATTTGTGGTTTACCCTGATGTTACGCATATATATATATATATATATATATATATATATATATATATATATTATATATGAAGATTTTGAAGGCTGGACTGAAGGCCATGAGGTGTCTGCTAGAGCGCTAATTCTCTAGAGCCAATCTGATTCATAAGCAAATAGATATGAGTGAAAATGTCATCGTCAAATGCTTGCTATAAATTGTGTTTAATAGAACACTACTTCGCTACAGCGAATTTGATTCATTAGCAATCATATATACATAGAAATTCATCAACAAATTTTTTGCTAAGTATTGTCGAAATTTAGTAATGTTGAAGGCTACATCATATTAACATTCTGTACAGTTGCAGAAAATCACTGTCACCTACATCCAATTCTACGACACATTTCGCCTGTAAATGGTAACTCTTTAGATTCTTATTTAGCTGAGTTGTTCTTCACTCTTGATGGATTGACGATAAAAAATTAACTTCTGTTCGCCTTCAGTTAATTTCGGCGTTACCTTTTTTGACTAATAATTGTTTTAAATCTATTCTTATTCCGAGAACTCATTGAAATTTCAATTTCAATTGCTGTGAAGAGCCACTATTATAGTATGCAGTGAGTAAACTTGAGAGATTTTCTGAAAAAATGAATAATATGAAAATTTTGTTAGCACTTTCATAGTTTTTTAGGTATCTTTGTTCAGTCAACACTTCAATATAGCAAATGTTATAGAGCTTGTTGAAATTGTATTACACATATTACAAATGAAATGTTACAGAGCTATACTTGAAAGTTCAAAAACTTTGTGGCTTCATTTCATTTTGTACCTTCTTTTCGACATTCTTTGGGTGATTAACGTGCAGCTTTTGTGCTTTTTACATCTATTCCTTCATCATGGTCGAAATTAATGGTTTCCACGAATTTGCATCATAGGAATTCTAACCTTTCTTTGTCCAGCATTTCCTCCAGTGCGAAAAAAAAAAGATGTCTACTAGAAATCCAGAACATATTGTTGTAGCAGATTTTTCGGCGTTGGAAGTTTAGCACTGAATTGCAACTAACACTATACAACTGTGAAATGTACCAGTCATTCGGAAATCACATAAATGATGAGTAAACAAACAAGGAATCTAAGAATCAGAGTTTGGTCTTGTTTCTCACTGAACGTGAGGGGCTCAAAATTTTCAGCTTCTTTGACGACATTTACAGTAGCTTGAAATTCGCATCTTCTTGATTAACTGGGGTGAAGGCAAGCTCTTTGGTATGAACTAATCTATAGAGAAGGTTCGACCTCTATTAGGACCACCTGGAGACTGTTAAATGTAAACTGATACGTCGTGAGAAAGCATCAAACTACCAGCGTTACGTTACAAATGCATTGTATTTTATGTACTTTGGACTGACGGAGTTCACGAACTCTTCTTCTCTTTATTTTAAAACTCGCACGAGATTGGTGATTTTTCTTGTTTTCAAAATTTGATGGCTAACGTTTCGGCGACAACCCCTTCGTCAGAGCCTAGACGTATAAATCATACCATGTCTTATAACTTGGTTAATATTTCGTAAGCATCAGAAGTCTAGTAAAAAAAGAAATCAACAGTCTAGTCATTCTGAAAAACCCACCTTTCTTTGTTTTTGAGACTCTATTGTGACACGATTTATGAAATAAACCACACTCAAACTAGAAGGTAAATCTGAGGTAAGGTGCCATATCACTTGTTAGGTTTAGGCACTCCCCCCACCTCGTATTCATTTCCAGTCGTTTATGGTTTATTGAAAAAGCCTCAAGAGTTTTTCGCGCTGATGTTTCCGGACTCTAAGAAAGGCGAAACTGCAGAAACGTCGGCCATCGATTGTATTGTAACAAGCTCATGTTTGGCTTCCAAAAAAGTGTGAATTATTGCAGAATGTTGAGGTTGATAGATAATCGGTTTTGGGTTTTGCTGTAACGTAATAGTGATTTCACGCTTAACATGCGGTCTCTCATTGCTTGAGAAGTGGGAACTTTATTTCCTTCGAAAATCTGTAAGATTTAAAGGTTGAGGAAAGTTCCTAAACACCCTTGAAAAATTAAAATTTCTATGTTTGTTTCCACGGTATCGATTACAGTAATTTTATAAGAATATCCCAGAAAAATACTCCAAGTAAAATTAGTACCTAACTTTGATTCGCCATTCAAGTGAGGCAATGCCAAACCGTACACCACCAAGAAGACTAAGGAAAAGTCTGCTGAATTGGAGGGAGTCGAGGTCTTGCTGCACCCACTCTACAATTCAGATGCTGCGCCGTCCGATTATAGTCTTTTCCGCTTAATGAAACATTTCCTGCGTGGACGCCGACTCGAGACAAGTTGAAGAGACATGTCAGGAGTCCATATAATGAAGATTTTATGTAGATCCGGGAACTCGCAGATCGTTGGCAAAAGATGATGAATGGTGATGGTCTTTATTGCAAAGAATAATTATTGTTGTTTTTAATTAAATTTGAGCATAAGCATTCAATTTTCGGCGGGTGTTAAGGAACTTTTTCCTCAAGCAATAGTGAAAAAATTGATTTATGGAACTAACAGTGCGCTAAGTGTTAGATTAATTTTTGTCTCTTGAGTTATTTTTATCATATTCATCTTCAAAATCCCAGTGAGTCAGAAAGAGAAAAGTGGAATAAGTCATGATTTCGAGCATTGCAAATGACAGCTTAGAACAATCGACTCAAAGCGCTGCAGTTTTGAAAGAAGGCGTTGATTCGAGATGCCGGCCGTAGCAAAGATCTAATAACGTTTTGCATGCTCATAAATGATGAAAAAGGAAAAAAATTTCTAACGAAATCGTTATGATCATTACGTTGAACTCAGACAGCTGTCACTCTGCTCGCTCGATCTCAATCGTTGGGTTCAGTCTACACAGATGTTCTCATAATTTTAAACAGTCCTTTCATTAAAGTCTTTAATAATCAACTTGTGAAAGGGTTGTTCTTTCGCAGTCACACAACCGCTTCAACTACGTATTCGTCAGTATTGGATGTAGAGTATAGACACTGAGGACTGTCGAAGAAAGCAATGATTCATATCTTTAGAATCGTAAACCTCAGGTTCGAATCGTTAACTGTTCAAAGGAACGCCGTCAAACTTACTTTCAAGAGGGCACGATTACTTACGGTTTCGTTGACCGCATGTTCAAAAAGTCGTTTCTCAACGGTATCATAAATGACGTTCTGTGAGTAATTCGTTGGCTTCCATTCCCGAACCCAATACTCTGGGTAGCTTTAGCCTCGGATGGAAAATCAGTGCCTATCAAACACAAAATAGTATTCTCCTAAATAACTCGTAAACTCACGCATTGATACGCTACTCACAACCAATATTTCTAACATTCTCGCTTGATATAGCCACAAAAGTGTCGAAGAAAAAGCCATAGTTGGAATGTGAACATACTAACACCCTTTTCGAGTCTCACGTGCTGTTCACTACACTACCAAAGCTGATGTTTCGCCTTCCTCTCACCTATGCTTCAACCCTATCGATCTTGACCCTTTGACCTTAAGTTGAAACAATCTGATATGTACATTCTAATATTCTAGTAATTCTAAAACACATTATATATAATGTAAGTAAATGAATGTGCTAGGATTTTTGGCCTAATTTCTTTTCGTTAGAATACACGTTGAGACATAGGCATGGAAATGTCTCGTCTATCAGCTTGCTTTTCTTCGTTTTCCACTTTAACCCTCCCGACTTCTCTTTTAGATGGGTTAAAGGAAGGGACTTTCAAGCTCCGCCCATTGTAAGCCATTGTTTTTGCGCTTTTCTCTGCAAGCTTGGCTTCGTTTTGAGCAGCAAAGACGCTATTTCGCCAGTTTCCTAACTGAAGTGGTTCTAACCCGCGTCTCCATTTTTTATCTTTGCGATCACATTTTTGTCATAAATGACTCGCCCACGATCTGCTTATGTAATCTCGTCTACTTCTACTTTACTGCTCGCATTTCGCATTTACAAAAAGTCAGGCATAAGTCGTATTAAAGTGTTCGGAAAATGACTTGAAAACATGAGAATAATGAAAAAAAAAGTCCGCCAGCATTGAAGATACTAGCAATCAAGAGCTCTTTGTTGCTTCTACGAATTCATGTAAGCAATACAAGTAAGGAAGTCATCTCTCCAGATTTCACAAATTAATCGAAGTTATCGATCAACTTCTTCGGCCAGTTGTTCTCAAGATGATGAAAAATACGTCCAACACCTTGAACATAATTCTTGAAATACTATGCTTTCATTGACTTAGATGGTGTATCTGCTGCATAGCCGCCATTTTTTTACTGCGAGTCGTGGAGCTCTAAGAGCTTCCGGATACCGGATATGGTCGCCTAAGAGGGCCATGTGGTTGGTTAATGATTTTCTCCACTTCGTTTCATCTTGAGATTGACCGCTAGATATTCTTTGTAGTCAGATTTTCAAAGTCTAAGAAAAGTTTCGTTCAAAAGATGTTTGTTAGAACACTGTGTGCAAAATGACCTCATAAAAATTCGAAAATTCTTTTGATGAGTTTGCCTATAAAAGTTTTACCGGATAATCGGCCAATTATTCGAGTTTCGGATGTTTATCTCGTGTGACTCACCCGTACCGTAAGGACCGTTATAACCTTTTGAACTACCACGTGAGATTCTCACTATTAACGCTGCCAAAACCCGTTCCTTGTGTCAGTTGTCGGCAAGTAACATGTCTCTCCTTCCAAAGGCAAGTACTAGTTTTACTAGAAGATAAAAGGATAAAGCTCTTCGCTTCGATAAATTCTCAGGGAATACCGTGCATTCGTCTTCATCCAGTATCGTTTAAAGTGATTAAATGCACATCTGGCCTTCACTACGACTCAAGGTGGCCTACCGATCTATCAAGTTAGTGCTGCCGTCTTCCCCGACAATCTGGTACCAATTGACTAAACCCGGTGGAATAGAAGGCTCAGTTAGCCTTGAGCACAGGATCGAATGCCATCGGCCATCAATCTATCGACCACCTGTGGGTCGCAGAACATCTTCAACCATTGCCCCACGCGCACCCATATCGGTACTAATATGAATCACATAGACACTTTTCTTTTGAAAAGAAGAGAAAGGAAATGAAGTGTAAGCAGTAGCATAAGTCGCCTTTTCAATCTCACTTAGAAGAGTGTAGTGAACTTCACAGAATTTCTCTGCAGCCAGGAGAGGATAGAGTCAGCCAAGCATCTGCAAGCAAGAGAGCTGGTCTTTGCGATTCAGATTACAGGACTTAATCAGAAACATATGAAAATTGCAAGTATCGCAATTTTTTCAGGTAGCACATCTTTCTAGATCCCCAGGTTTACAGTCCTTGGTTTAGTAATAGTTGAATTATTGAATTATGACATTTTTCTTACGAATAGTCTTCCTCATGTAAGAAATTTATGAGGAGGAACAAATTTGGAATAGAATTAAGCCAGCATGTAGCTCTCTTCTAATTTACCTTTCGTCTAAATTAATCTTTTCCCGTCTCAAAATTGTCATCTTGATCACAATGGTTTGCCTTCACAGAAACCATGTTATGTGTCCAACAATTTCTATAGATATTCTTTTTTTTTAAGTATGCTTCAAATACTTATTTGCAGCTACAGAGTAAGACAACTTCGTGGTTTCTGTTGACTTGCAGATGCACTTCTGAACTTTTATCTCCCTGTGAATGATATGTTCGCCTATAGCTCTGCTTGATCCGATTGCGGAGGTCCTTTTTGTAGCTTTAAGTGAAATTTCGGTATTGAAACCTATCTGGAATAGCTTAGATTTTTTGATTTTCACTATTTTCTAGCATTGGTATAAGTCTAACAGTTCCATTCAAGATCAAATCCTGCGCAAAAATCAACCTCAGGCGACATATCGCGCCGGAGGTCGAATTTTTGCGTACCACTCAATCTTCTTCGATGTCTATCCAGAATGATTTGACTAACAGTCAGAAGTACCTGAAATTTCGAGTACTTGATGGATGAGGCCAGTTGCACTCCTAAAGAGTGATAACAGTAAAGAAGGTGACGCATGAGCGTGAAAGCCAGCCTAGCACCATCCTCTCAAATGATGTAGGAGTATGCCTGCAAGAGGGGAAGGATGACAACTTCAGCCGTAATCTTCAAATTAAAGGCTTGGAAAAATGTCACTGCATTCAATGTCGACTTATCCTTTGAAGTTCGCCTTGGAGCTCGCAGTAGATTTGTGAGATCAAGCACTACATGGGTATTTTGTTTGGTTATGCGAGGTTTTTTTGACGAAGTGACAGAATTTGGCGTCATTATGTGTCGACCTAAATTCACTTCTATGGGAAAATGAGTCCAGGGCAATAGATGTCAAAGCAATTATCACATGACGAATTGATCGTGAGTATAATTCAATCTGAATTTATGAAGAAATGGCAGATATCTGAGCACTTTGCAAAGGCTTGATTGGAAATTAACGCTATAGTATCAACTATGGTCATTACCTGTCACTTCAGTCACTCACTTCTTCACAGCAATAACCGGAAGTTTGTGTTGGAAGATTTAATAAGATACGGATATAAATGAGAAAGCAGTTTCTGTTGTTTAACTAAAATCGCTTAGTCCTTTGAACATAGCGCTACTCTGGGTTGATAGCTTTTGAATAAATCATGTAGTGTAAGAATGGTATTACGAACATCCTTCTCAAGTTTATTCTCTTTCGGCTCTTAAGATTCCTTTTGTAGTGTCCTATTTAACTTCATACGCTTACTCGACAATGCGCTCCGATGTTGAGATGTACATTTTTCAACCAAGTTTCGCCATAACTTCCGCGTTTCTCTCCGACTTTGGTCTCAACATAGTTTTGTAGCAGGTTTCAAAAGCAAAAATTTTAGTATGTGATTGCAAACTTATGGTTTATCGTTCAAAAAACCAACGATTGTTGCAGGTTTTGACAGCTTTTGACTTTCACGTTCAAGTTTGCAAGTAAAAATGTAGAAGTTGACTCGATGACAGCATACAGTTGTTTTGTGCGACATTAGTCGCTAAGCATAACACGGTGAAGACCGCGCGTACCATTTTCGATACACGAGCTTTTCGTGGAACTCCACAATTTTCCGCCGGTACATGAAATTTTGACTAAGTTTTTAGTAGTCATTTGATAGCTTGAAAAATATAGAATTTCGTCCTTTACTTGGTTTTCGGGAAGGCTTTTTTGATGTGTCGTAAGAACGAAGAGATGGCTTTGTTTTGGAACACAGTGCAAAGAGTTAAATTCACACGAATTGTTTGGCACTTCCAGCTTATAAAGAATTTTCGTTAGATATTCTACGAAATCTCTTTTATAATTCTATGGAAGTCCCATCTCCTAAAATACGCTAATATCTGAAATTTTTGAGAGTTATCGAAAACTAATATCTTATACAGTTTGCGACTATTTCTAACAAACTTTACATTGCTTGTTAATTTTCAGCCTTACTTTGACCTTTAGATTTTGTGTAAGTTGAAAAATATCAAAGCTAAGAGGTTTATATAGTAATGTCCTTGTACAGCTTATTGAAATTGATTGATTGTCAATAGTAGTATGATTGCGCAGTAAAGATGAACGTTCTATACATAAGAATCACATATGTGCCAAAAACATGGCAGAGTGTGTAGAAAATCTAGAAAAGCACGGATCATCAAAGCATTAGGAGAAATATAGGATGAAAAACTCTTACCAAGTAACAAGAATGACGCTTTGCTTACGAATCGCGCTTTGCACAGCGATCTCAACGTGCGTCCACACAGGGTTAATAACCAGTCAATTTACCAGCGGAATGTTGCATGAGATCTCAAGAAAAAAAACTTTCACGTGCCATGCGCTTTCTTCCTTGCACTTCGGGAAAGTGACGGAAACGTCTCTAAGAAGACAGAGGCGAACTCAAACTATAGATAACGACAAAAAAAGTGTTCAGATGATAGCGGATTGTTAATGACATTGTGTCCGTCAAAGGATCAATCTATAGATAAGTACTAATCCATCTCTTATCACCTAGAGATGACAACTATACAACGATTCGGGTGCCACTTTGCAACACATGCTCACGCGTTCCGTCTGATCGGTGATCCATCCGAACAAAGGACGAATTTCATTTCTCCATCTGGAAAGCCACTTATGAGAGAATCAATATCCAGGAGTTCGGGAAGATCTATCTGTGAAGTGCCATATCCCCCTCTAATCCACGAAATCTGGCGGAACGCGGTGTACGCAAGATAAGATGTGCCTTTTGTGCGAAATATGTGAGGGTTTTTAGGATTTATGTTGATGTTTGGACCATGATCTTGCAAGGATACGATAGGATTTCAAGTCACGAAAATGCCCTCAAGGAGCACAAAGGACAAAATAACAGGCCGAACGCGTTCTCTAATAATTTTTTCTTTTTGACAAGAATATTTAATCGAGTTTTCCAAGTATTTCGTTGTTGTGGAAAACGCTCTTTTTGTGATCGGATCATGTTCTGGCATCACTTCAATCGATCACTCATTATTTGATGTATTGCTTTTCGAACTTTGTTGTAAACAAAAGAATTTGATACTTGACAGGTGCATCCGTGCGCTTGCAAGAACAAAATTCGAACTCTTACCATATGATGGAACTAGCAGCTGGTTTCAAAAAAATAATCATAGTAAAACTAGTAAAATTAGTGACAGAAAAGACCTTTTACTCGGACAGCTACTACTCTAGCAACATGATTGGGACCTTGGAGAAAAAACTCAAAAGTGCAGAAAATGGAGAATACAAATGCAGTTATGTCAACAAAACTCAACCTAGTGCGATAGTCACGTGTAAGAACCGATAGTAGTACAGATACGGGTTGAAACGATAGACGTAATTTTGGATCCTTTGGAAAATCGTTATGCGTAGTTGGCTGAACATGAAGCTAAAGATGGTAAAGGACTTTTATTAAACAGAACTATACATATTATATATATATATATATATATATATTATATAATATATGTAATTAGGGTGGATTGATACATGGCGCGTAATATGCACTTATTTCAACGCATTCGATGAGATAATAATGGCCATCTTCAAGTTTCACATCTAATGCTGGACTCTCAGATCTTCGTGGCTGTGTGATATTATTAATAATTTCATATCGGTTGCATAATTGTTGGATTTCAGCAGTAGGCCATGACAGTTCATTTAGAACATCTGAGAAATTTAAGGTATGACGCATTCATGAAAGACGTGACTTTACTATTCAAGCTATGTACGGCATGTGTTCTTTTTTCATTTCTATGACTGCTATAACCAATCACATGAGCACATCACTGTCATTATTTGGGAGTGTTTTGTAGCTTATGTTGCGCCTAATTCATTGTTTTCTAAGCATGTTCATTTCTATAAGAGAACTAAAGTCACCATTACGACATCAATGAAATGGCGGTCAATTACTGTTATAAGTAAAAAATCTACCACCATTCAGCAACGTACTGTACGCAGTCCACTTCGTTGACTTCGCATTACAGTGTTTGCGTAGCACTAATGCAGCTTGGATGTTATGGGTTGAACAGTATATCTCTGCAGAAAGTAAACTTCAATGTCTATTCTTGCTTGTTTGAGCAAATACCGTTGCAATAGGTCTTTGTCAACAAAAAAGTTCTCTCAATTGACGGAAACGAAAAGTTGTGTCCTGTAGCCGACGGAATGGTTTTCAATATGCCACAACATCATTTTTGAGCCACGCATGTCGTGTGGTCTGTTAATAAAAGGGCTGACTTATAGAGCCCGATACACGTGTTTCGATCTTGCGATCTCGTCAGTCGGGCAGCTATTCATTCTCGTCTTTTGCTAATCTTTGTGTGTGTGTCTCTTCCCCTTACTAAGAGTTAGCGACGATGAACGTTTTACACTCTATGTCCAGTGAAATTATCCCGAACACAGAAAGCTGCACACTCGATTGCTCTTGGTTAGTATATTTGATCTATCATATCTTTCGCTTCGAGTGTTTTCTTGAGACCACAGCTCATATTTCAATTTGCAAAGTAATCATTTTTGAGCCACGCGTCATGTGGTCTGTTATAAGGGCTGCTTTGAGCCCGATGGGGGCTGGAGCACTCACACAGGATTGGCAAAGGAAAAAGTAGCTGCTCGAATGATGAGACCGCAAAGTCGAAACACTGTATCGGGCTCTATAAGTCAGCCCTTATAACAGACCACATGACATGCGTGGCTCAAAAATGATTACTGGGCGTATTGAAATTGAGCTGCGGTCTTAAGAAAACACTCGAAACGAAAGATATGAATTTTATTACTTTTTACGTTCATAAAACTTGAGCCCACTTTCAAACTAAACCCTCGCAATCGTATAGTTATGGGGTGCATACAGCTCATTGATCAGAGATGCCCTGCGGTACTTGTGGTCGTTTCACTCAGTCCCGCGTCTTGACCTCATCAATCCTTGCCTTTTTTTGTCAACAAATTAAACCTGACCTGTCTGAGAGTGGATAAACATGACGTGATGCACAGATGAACCACGTGAATATATGCATTTAAGCACCTCAAATGATGTTTGCTGAAGCTGAATACATAGTGCATTTTTCACGAACTTTTCAATGCCGAGCGCTTTATCCTTAGCATCACAGTCGTTTACTTATAGAGTAGGTGAATACTCACAAAGTTACAGGGTAGAATGTGAAGTTTGCAATTTTCCAAAAATCCCAGTGGTCGAGAAAGCGTCTTGGATTGTCGAGAAAACCTGTATCGAAGTCACGCGTTTATAAAAAATGTTGATTTAGTGCAATGAGCAATACTTGGGGAATTCGTGGAAGTCGTTGATTCACGGCAATGACAAGTCTTTGGAGAATTCGTTATCTTATTGTGTAAAACGGCTGCGGACTGATGCCCACCTGCCGAAACCAACACAGGGAAATTCTCTACTAGTAACTACAATGGCTAGTCATGAAACACCAGCAAATTTTTTTTTAAATAGGCATGTCAGGGAGCTGATAACGGCGTGTTATCGTAACGGAGAGTTTCACTCTCTCGATTGATTTCGAAAACACGCACAGGAAATCGAGGTTCAATCGTTTTTCTTGTTCTCATCCATTATGGTCAAAATCACTTCAATGTAGAACAAATGTTATTTTGTTATTGGGTTGTCCGCAGAATAAATGCGATGGAAACTATTTTTTTGAAGCCTAAACCGCATCCTTTTATAGAAAAGGAAGAATCGTGGCATTTTTCTTCTGAACAAATCTGCCATCAAGATTACGTTGTATTGAGAGCATAAAAAGCCATGTTCATTTAAAGCTCCAATTAATATGATTACAAATCTGTAACTAGGGAATGAAGGTACTCTAATGCTCATGAACCTCGTTATCATCTTCAATTTTAGCTGGAAGCAGACCACATCTTATATTTGGTCCTTCTGGTAACATTTCAAGCTTTTAACATACAGAGAAAGATGCATGAAAGGATCAAGAAAAACACCGACGTGCAGGAGGCAGTCCGTAAAGAGCACATAGAGTTGTGAATGTGCAAATAAATCTTTTTGAATACTATACGAGCCAACTTCACATGCTCTGCGGCTTTCAAAACTTGAAAGTGAAGTTAGTTGGGGAGAATGAAGATTAAAAAACTAAAATTTTTGTCGTTGTAACGAGATGTTCAGAAAGCCAGTCGGGTCATCTCATCTTTGAAGAGACCACGCGATGGTCTACTTGAAATCGGCCGAATAGACCAACGATCGTGGTATCGATTGGAAAGAGAAGTGGAACTACAAGTACAGATTTCAAAAGATTACTGTATTGCTATTCTCAAAGTGCGACGACTACTGAGTAAGGGTAGCAGGGCGGTGCTGTACGGCGGTGATAACGAGTAATTAATCGTCCAGTGTATTCTCTACCACGTTCCGAGAAAGTGCGTTCGCTGTCAGTAGCGCATAATTGGAGACCGAAGCTAGCATTATATTGAAGACGTCTCTACAATGGCAATTATGGAGCTGCCTTTCGAAAAGCCCAGACGAATAGTCAGAGATTTCCTACTTTATGGGGTAAGCCTATTTTCCACCATCTCTCCGCTAAATGTGAACCATTTGCGGTCGAGGTCATCATTTTTTTTGTCTTGCTTTTGGTTTTGTTGTAGTTTTTCATTAATGATAGTGTTGTTTTATCTGGAAAACGCTAGTGACTAGATCGCTAATAAGTGATATATATATATATATATATATATATATATATATATATAATATATATACATATAATCGTAGTTCACTGTTCTTTCTTGATAAGCCTTACCCAATGCAATGTCACGTGGAGGACAAGCACGTGATATAGCGAGTAGAAGACTTAAAGAAAGCGATGAGTGTGGGGAAAAATTGCTTAGTTTGAAATGTTGAAAGGGTTTTGGAGGTATTTGAATGACTAAGATGCAAGCAACCTTATCAATCGAAGTTCTGAAAAAGTGGAAATCCGCCGAAACGCCGATTGTTTATATAAATTGTACTATAACGATCTCGTATTGAGCTTATAAAGAATATAGTCTGATCTACTGAGTAATGCGAAAGTTATGAGATAGTCGGCATGGAATTGGTATGATCACAATGTATAGTTCTTTTTGTGGTTTTAATGATATGCCAAAAATAGGCCTATTAAAAACACATTTTACTAATGTGCAAGCGTTCTCTTTCCTCGTGTTGAGACTACTGAAACAGGTTTTTTTGTTAATAGCAAATGTGATCGATGTCATGTGAAATAGAGCTACTGCAGATCGGACTGCTGTAACAAATGGCTACTTAGTGAAAAAAAATAGAGAATGTCGGAAGGTAATTTGTAACGAAAATAAATTCCATGCACGGTTGTAACTTTGCAGTAGCCAATTTCCAATGGCCATACATCAACTGAAGTTGTTAGACAAATTATCTCAAACAGATAGTAAATTGTAACTTACAAAGTTCTTTTGAAAAAACATCCAAAGCATTTGCTCATTTTTCTGTTTCAGTTTTTAAAGTTTTCTGACTGCGTCCACTTGAATTTCTACGAACCGTTTTCTGAACTCACTTGAAAGACGGAAACTTTTGCTTTTTTTATTTTATATAATTCTGTTTATGGGTGCCATGCAGCGCAGTCGTTAGAGGTGCTCCACAGTAGCTACATGGTCGTTAGTTCGATCTCGTGTACCAGGCTCACCAAGTCATCCGTTCCTGAAAGACCGGAAATTTAATACCAGATGGCCTCTGAGAATAGATTCGCTAGTATACTACATAGGAATACCACTGCATTTACAACCCAGGAATGCATTCATTAATCTCGAAAGTTGTTTCAAGGCGTCCAATCACGTCTAACGTCACATGAAAAAGTCGGGCACGTGATCTCACGGATTGATAGATGTCGAAAGCTTGGTCTTTCGATTGATATAACTGGTTTTACTCTATAATATGAAACATTTGTGAAAAGTTGGCGACCTTCTTCAGCAATTTTCTAAAAAATTCTCCGTCGCTTCTAGGTGCTTAGCCCTGGATTTCATTCTATCATCCGGATTACATAACAAGTTTTATTGGAAGAATTCTACGTGAACTTTGGAAACTCCTTATCATCTCTGATACTAAGAAAATTCATGACACTTTTGAAACATCTCGATTTCTCTCCGTTCTCGGACTAATTTTTTGGCGAGGACAAGGCCTTTTCCGATTTCTCTCAGACTTTTAGTATGAACAAATTTATGCCACTTTGTTACATTTCGGTTCCTTTCCTTTCAGTGCCCAATTTTTCGCCCTATGAAAACAACGAACTTTCCAATTTTTCCTCGGATTTTAAGTAGTCAGTAATAGCCTCTGTCTTGACAATCTCGTATTGTGCTTGGTTTTTGAAAACGCATTCTTACTGTGTTTTAACTGATTTAGCAGTGGAAACAAATCTGAGTTTTACACTCGGCTCGTTTCGACGCATTTTCGCTGGACTGATCTTTTCCCCTGAACAATTAGCTATCATTGATAGCGTTGATCTGGACAATTTTAATGGTGCACTTGGATCTTGGAATGGACCTAGAGCTCATTTCTTGTCGGCCAAGATGTGTATCAATCACGTGGCGCGAGTCAGATGTGAAACCCAATTTTTGTACGTAAATCTAGGGTTTTTTCTTCGCTTTTGAAAGACTTTAGGTCATAGATATAGTCTGGATCTCCAAGACTGTACACCTTTATATGCTTTTAATGTTCATGCTCAGGCTTATTAGTGGGTTTATCTGGCAATATAGACTAACAATGAAAATTAAGCCCATGAGACGATAGAACGAAATATCTTCTATAATTCCGAAACAAAAAGCCTAAAATTCTTAACAATACGGGAAAAACTCCAATTTCAACGATGATGTGGCGATAACGCGTGCCACGTGTGAAAGGCAATTCTAATTTCACTTCTACAGCGCTGCGAAAGACCTTCTTAAAATCTAAGTACATTTTGGAATCATCAAAATCTAGGCCTTCGAGCGATACTAGAAGCTTATTAAAAAGTCGCTCATTGTTCAAGAAAAAAAAGCCTTACGAAAAATGATTTTCGAAAACTGAAAAAACTAACATCCATCTTTTTGAGGGTTCTTTCGCTTTTTCAGATAACTTGCAGTCACGTTTTACACACTACCGTATATCCTATTTGTCGGCCATCAATGAACATAGCGGTAAGCCATCATGAGACGACATGCGTTTTCAATCGGCTCAGTGAAATCCACCACGTGAGCGACCTCATTAACACTCGTTGTAATTCTATACGAGACTATGCTGCCGTTTTTATTCACAAAGCTATCAACCGCAGTAGATGTCAGTCGTAGCCTTGAAATGAAATTTATCCCCTTATCCTCAAGCTGAGCAAGCGGGCGTTCACTTGACAGCCGTAGTTATGGCAACAGTATTTTTTGTTCCACATAGAGATCTCACTTATGTTCGTCCTTATACCTGTAGAGAAAACACTCCTTGTCCTTCATAAATTTGAAAATATAATTTTCCTTTCTTGTGGTATGAAATTTAGGAATAGATTTTATAGCAGAAAAATTTGTTGCGAAAATTTTGAGTGAGTCGAGACGCTGGTACCCAACAAACCGCTATGATTGATGATTCGTCACTGATCATCACTACACTGCCGTCATCCATCACTAATAGCTATTTTTTCCGAACCATATCTGTTTCAACCCTCCATCACAATTTTCGCTTTTGTTGACTAGTCTCAGCAAATCCAGTTCAGAGAACTGTCGATCTCTTGGCCTCAATAATTATAAACTTATCAGTCTCTTTGAACCTGTTAGAGCACCGCCAGCTACTGAAGATTTTTTCAGGTGATTTTTGTGTAATTCGCTCATTTATTGAACTCAATGACTGATCTGTTCGCGTTTTTACTCCAATAGAAAATTACTCAGGAGTATTTTGCGATTTTTGTACGTTTCGGATGAGACTCTGGTGTAATGAAAACGCTTCGCATAACTAGGCTTGTCCCATAATTTTCTTATTTCTTTCGCAATATTGTTCTATTCAGTCTAATTCTATCTCAAATCGGATTTTCGCCAAAAAGTTAGGTATTTCGGAAAATGTTCTAGTACCTTGGGCAGACATTTCGATGTGGCCGTAGCACTATCGCCTGCCATTTAAATGAATGGGCTGCCATATTGTGATCTCACGTTGGAGAGCTCATTCACTGACCTGCCCACCTTCCATTACAAAGTCGATTCGCCACATTTTGAAGAAACTGAGCTGAATTACGATGCCACATACAGCGTGAAGGCCTGATTTGGCCCAATGGATTATCATCTCTAACACGCACTGGGGCAGCATCTTCGGGAGAAAAATTGAAGGGCCAACTACAACCAACTCAAAAGTGCCTATACCAACTTGTTTGGTTACTAAGATCATTCTTACTGGAAGGAGAACATCCATTCTCTACCCCAGAAATGGCTACATATTATTGATCATGATGGTGATTATATTTTTGAACAGAACAAGCAGAAATATCTCTTTAACCGTTTTTTGCGACGTTATGATGTTACAAATTTACCCAGTGACGCAGAGTGATGTGCAAAACTAACGCGTCAGGGGGACTTGAACCCACACCTCACTGTATCCGGGAGCGCGTGCTCTAACCCGTTGTACTACTGACGCCCATTTTGCACACCACTCTTTCTACGCTACAACGAATCTATTTGTCAGCCGCCAGCGTCAACGGCCTGGCCCGGTTAGTCGGCATCGACACTGAACCCAGTCACGCTGACAGATTTTGGGTATTGAAAGATCAAATAAAATTTTTTTATGTAACCGTTTTTTACGTTGTTATGATGTTACAAATGCGTATCCGTTGGAATGTTGAAAGAGTGGTGTGCAAAATGGGCGTCAGTAGTGCAACGGGTTATAGCACGCGTTCCCGCATAGAGTGAGATATGGGTTCGAGCCCCGCCTGACGTTGAAGTTTTGCACATCACTTTGCATCAGTGGATATGTTTTTGAATAATTGATCTCCTCGTACAAAGGGCAGTTGAATAAACAAAATGTCGAAATGCTTTCACTCGACAACCCATTACATGTAACATCGCACCCGTTGCAACTCTTTGCCTAGTTTTCTTGGTTGGACCAGGATAACTATCCTACAGCTATCGTGTAGGTGTCACTAAAAAATCTCGCGAATAACTTGGACAGAAACTTCTCAGTTTAAATCATTTCTCGTTCTATTGTCATGCCAAATGGTGAAAATGAAGAGGTTTGTTTTAACCGAGCTTATCTGCCTTCTACGTATTCCGATAAAAAACCATGTAGACAAACTTATATTGTTCAAAAACGAATTTATAAATGTACTATTAATTACATTTTTCATACGTTTTGCAACCACTTATTGTTCCACGCACGTACAATCGAAATTTGTTTGTTAAACTAATTGAAGCAGAAGATTGGTTATACTAATTTTCAAAGCTTCTAATGTACAGGTAGCAATTAGAAATCTGATACTTGTTGTTAGTCTCACATATATCTAAAAAGTCTTGTGTGTGATAAAAGCGGGAACTTGTAAGGAAAAGTCTGTAAGAGCAAAATGGGTGACGTAAATCCTATGTTACCTCAATTTGAGGATAGGTATCCGTTTTATTTCATTAACTCCGTCAGCTTGATAGGATAGACAATGCTTAAGAACGTTGAGGACTTCGTATGACTTTCACTGTCCTAGAATTTCATAAATCCGACAAGCATCCTCGGATTTTTGGTTCCATCGGCCAAATAAGAACGTACTTAGATTTACCAAGCCTAAGTAATCGCCATCTCTCTTGTACAGAGTGAAATCGGCGATCGCCGTGCGACCAGATCCCCCAAAAGGGCAGTAATGGGCCACGTTAATTTATTCGGACTTCCGAATAAAAAGGTACATATGTGTGACACAGCAAACCGTTTTAGCAATAATTTTTCCACTGGATTCTGAGTTTCAACACTGGTGCACACTGCAAGCTACGATGTTGAGCAGAGTGACCCGCGTGTCTGTAAGAATTCTACACCCGTACAATCAATAATGAGTAGAATGTAACAATAGAAGTTATCTTGCTGAAACGTTGCCATTTGACATCGGCGTATCTTTACTCACACTCTCATGCCTCGAACTTTATTTAGTGGCATGAAATCTATTGGATTAAACTTGCTTGCCTTTTCCTAGAAGTTAGGGGTTTAAATTTTCCATCATGATAATCTGGGACATTTGACCGGAGATTGTTCCATCCTTAACCTCTCTGACAAGCCCCGTACTTTGGGCAGCGCCGCGGTCTAACGTGTGCCATATAGTTTAACCCTTTGAGTCCCGAGTGACATGTATGTGTGCCACCGCTCGCCATGCCGCGCACCGCGCGAGAGGAAATTTTGCATTTCCGCGCGCTGCAATGGAAATATGGGAATTTGTCTGGTAAGTTAAGGTTCTGAGAAAACATCTTCATCAGTAACTGATCAAACAACGCAGAGACTTTTACACAGGTTTTTCTTAGTATAAAGATAGTCCATGTGTCGAGAAACTTCTGATTCAATAAGAAAACAACATCGTTGCAAAGAAAGATTTCCAAATGTTATATAACATCCATTTCTTCTTTAGTCCACGTTTTTCAGTCACTCTATAGCATGAAAAGTGCCAATTTTGACATTAAGCTTGATTTGTGAAACGACCCTCCATAACGGTAATCATGATTTTATATAGTGAAATTTCAGGTCAGAGCAAACTTTGTCGCTACAAAACGAATATTATGGTTGGAGAAATCCAGAAGAAAGTAATTTTAGTAAAAGATTACCCAGCTATCTTAGAAATTCTTGGTTTTCAATGCGAAAACCACATAGCTGGGAAAACAGCGTATTTCAGACTACTTCTCCATATTTTTATCGAGGTTGTTGAGTAAATTCGAATTTTCTCATTTGATTGAGTTTTTTTTTTTTGGAAAAAGGAAGCGATAACTAAAGTTCAGATCAGATATGAGTGGCTTATTTGAAGTTTCTCTCATAAGACAATAGAATAGACTCTCTTCTATAACACTGTAAAAGTCTCAGGTCTCAAAGTTCACCAATAATAAATATCATTTTCAATCAACAACTCATTCTTTTGGCGTATTTCAACCACAAAAAGTTTTACTGAAGTCTCTTCTCTGACATTCTTCCATTTACCAACAATTGAGCTCCTTTTAGTGGTGATAAATTCCTGATTTGATTAGAAAACTACCACATAGTCATTGTAACCGCTGTGTCCGCCACGCTCGCCGCGCGATTGCTCTGTCTCCTTAAAAAGTCATTGTGGGACTCAAAGGGTTAACAGAACATGATGTTGGACCTGAAGGTGTTGTCAGTTAGGCAGTTGTTATGCTTTTATTAATAACTCCAAGAGCTGCATGTGTAATATATCTTGGATTCTCAAAAATCTTAGTATCTTCAGCGTGGTCGAAAAAAGTTTGTTCTATAATCTTTCCAAGTTCTCATCTTCACTACTAATCTAGGAGTCGAAAAATTATAGGTAGTTGCCAAAACAGCAAAGACGTCGTAGATGTGTTGAAGGCAACAAAATGTCATTCAAGCATTTGTAATTGGGAGCATCGGCGAAGGCCAGTTTTTTCAGTTTTAGCTAAACAATCAATTCTTTGTCATAGCTATCCTTTTGTTGATGACTTTGGAATAGATTAGGGAAAAAGTTTTCCAAGAAAATTCTTGTAAAACATTCATTTATGCACCTGTTACACCCAAACAAAGGCAGAACTATTAACCAAAGTACTCCCTTTCAATCGATTCCGCGAGCATAAAATTCCCATCTATTGCTGTTGAGAAAATGAATGACCGAGTTGTCAAAAAGGGACTTTTTCAATTGTTTCAAGCACAGCTTGACGATCAGTTTCTTTCAGACGACCTGAACGAAGCTGATCTTCCAGACTTTCTTCACGTTCATCAAGCTTTTTGAACCATCTGTGCACCGTACTTTTGCCAACTGTGTCTTAGCCCCGAGCCAACTCCATCTTGAAATAAGTTGGAAGCAATCAACGCAGGAGAAGACGGGCTTTCAAATGAGCCCAAAAACGCAAAAAATTGCCTCACTCAAAAAAAGTTACAAGCATTCCCAGAACTTTTGCTTCAACCTATCAAATGACATTAAGCATTGACCTGTCTACAAGAGACTAAACTCCTTGAAAGTTTGATTCTCTACGACATTTGAAGAACACGACATTCTTCAGTGACAGATTTGTCTCCCACCTTTCCGACCCATCCCGCTGTACTCATGGAATCAACAAAAGAAATGAGATCTGTGAACAGTCGATTCTGTGCCCACTTTTTCGACTCCGTAGTTCCTCCTGCCTTAACGTGTATGTGGAAAACGTGATCGTTGAACCGGTGAAACATCACACGGCACTATTGAATACGCAATAGAGAGCATGGTGTCGAGACTGTCGCGGATATCGCAAAGTTAAAAATCAAGTGAGTACGACATGTGATGCGTCTAAGGGACCAACGATGGCCAACAGCCGTAGTTAATGATTTCCAATGGATGTCAAGCCTACTTCAAGGAAATTAATGATCCGCCGACCACAGTGCTTCAGCAACATACTGAAAGTAAAATTTGATGCTTTGCAAGTTTCCTAGGAGGAGAAGTCACTGATGTACTCCTGCTTGCGACAATCAAAGATGTTTTGGAGTGTACTCGAGTTAGCTGACGATAGATGGAGGAAAAGAAATAAGTGAGACTCGTAGAGTCAAACAGGTGAAATAGAACGTTAGCAATATAAAATTTAACGAATCGTCCTTGTTTAATATATTTTGTCGGGTATGCTTTCTCAGCAGAATGTGCTGCCGTGAAATTTATTACGAAAGAGAAATTCCTAAGCAGCAGCTTAAGCTATATGCGAAAAGTCGGAAACCTTTATACTTGACGACTGCGAAGGAGCGAATCGAATGCCAGAAGTGCTGGACATTATACAGCAGATTTTAGAGCAGGCCATGTGTGTGCGCCAAAACGTTAGACGCTGTTAAACCGGCTTTATTCGCCCATCTGTCGCCCTGGAGGCACAGGAATATTTGATGGCCGAATGTGTAGATTGTTGAGAGTTCTAAGCAAATCCTCGTCATAATAGCCAGATGTACTTTTGTGGGCGCGCTATCGCTGCGAATCGTAACCAATTCCTGATAGTTTCCCTCCGCCTGATGAAGCACTTTGTTTCTCTATAGTACAGGCTCATGAATTATTACTCGCAGGTTCACTCTACGCTGTTGGAAGGTTGGAAGTAATCAACGTTAAAAAAATGAGGCATTAGTGAACTCCAACTAGATATAGACAAAATGTCCATTTTGTCAAACTCAAAAACTTGTCCCTATTCATTATAGTTTGATGCATTATCATTCTCTAGCCAAGATCAGCGCTTATCGTTTGTGTTGAACTTCCTCAAAAAAATATATCCACTAGTAAAGTTATGTAGCTACTCAAAAGAGCGGGATAATGGTTTTATTGGGCATATTACACCTTTATAGTGTAACTGCGTTTTTTAGACTATTCCTATTCATGTAGTAAAAACTGCCATATAGGATGGCGAAATAGAAGGCAAAAGAACGAGGATTTCAAAAAGATGTTTGCAAAAGCACTACGAATTAAATACCGGTTTTTACAGTTGTAAAGTTATTTTTGAGAGATGGACTTTCTTCTTATCGTTTATCGAGGGTTATTTAGCGAAAAATGCAAGTAGAATACCCGAACAATATTGTCCATTTCGCGTTGTTTTATTATTCGGACATCTGCCAAGATTATCCTCTCCAGCATTAGGACGATCAGCGATTGTTGAAAAAGTTATTGGCAGATGTGAATGAGACATCATGAGCGTCATTCCTTTCACTTGTTGGCAAAAGTATGAAATTTTATTCAATTTATTTTCTCACTACGGTGGTTGTGCTTCCGCCTGTTGGTACTCTCGGATTGTTTTCGGTTACTTCAGAGTAACAACATTAGGTGAACTCGAGTAGTGTTGACTCTTGGAAGAAATTTCGGAGGGTTGGTAAACCCATATTTTCATTGAGGATTACAACAAATGCAATACTCCAGTGTAGCGGACATCTCCTGAATATCAAGACAAGTGAATTTTGGGTTGGGATAGAGTTTTAAATTTGCTTCATATTCAGCAGAAGTTGAAATAAACCTTTATTGGATTTCAGTAGAAACTACTGTTGTCTGCGACCGAACAAGAATTCTAGGAAAAACTGAATCAAAGAATACTCTTGCAACTCGTTTGATCTCCTCCATGAACTTTGCACTTTGAAGCTTTCAATCAAATTTTTGTTGATTATCAACTTTCTCAAAGACATCGATAGCATAAAACTTACCGAAACAAGGGATTTGAGCTAATTTTTATTGCATGCTCGAGAGTATAGGCGTGGCTTGTTTGCAGATAATTCGTTGATATCGCCAAAGTTGAGGATAACAAGAAGTCTGTGGGATGTTTTTCACTATTTTGGTGATCCTCGAAACGAAGGCGAAGCTTAGTTAAATGCTTCGAAGAAATTTGAATGCTAAGCTCAAATAGAATATCCGAAGAGTGATGGCTTGCTGAACGATAATTGCTCAAGAACGACTGCCACCATCGCTTCAAAATGCGCCCTAAACGGTGTACAGAGGGCGCATGACTACACCTTTTACAAAAGTTTACAATTTTCGTAGTAAATCTTCTACTTCTCCATAACATCGACTGTTTTCAAAACCTCGTAATAAACATTCTAAATAATTAGAAAAAAGAATGTTTAAAGCCTAAACGAGGTTGGTACGCCATGGCCATACACCGGTGTTTCGGAGGTTTCGGCCTCCTCGTCAGTGACCGCTGTCCCATATTAAGCCCTGCATTGTAGCAAGGAGAGAAGCGTATGTGGTGATGGCATAGTGTACAATGACACTGGTTCTATCACCACTTTCAGTCGATGGATTTTGGCTGGTAGACCAAAACTAATACATAACATCGACTGTTTTTATAACCTCGTAATAAACATTCACAATAACTCCAAAAAAATTGTTATCTTCTACTTCTGTTTATCCTGCTTCACCAGCCTCGCAATATCTGAGAGGCCTCTGTGATGTAATAATTCCGCGGCATTAATTTTGATGCTTTCAGCCAAGAAGTGGGCGTGTGTCGGCAAAAGACTCAGTAGTCCCGGCGAACTACAAGACTTCGCCATCCACTGTCATCAGTGGTCGCGACATGGGCACGACTTCCCCAGAGACTATTACGTGAGTAATTTGTAATTCTCCAAGCACTCACAGTGTCTTTTATTACTCTTTCTATCCAAAGAAAAGCGTTAGCTTGTCCCGCAAGTACGTTTAAAAAATGCTAATCGTTTGTCGCAGTATATTGATGGGGGGACTATGCTCCTACAAGATCATGAATCATAGAGATTCTGACCACATTTGATTTCATGGGGTGGCGGCAGTATTTCAAATTCTCCAAACATTCGTTCTTTCCTTTGGGCCTAAATCATATTGCCTGATGCAGTTCTGGAACTTGAATTACAAATTAGTACTCATTTTCATTAGATCAAGAAATAGCATACGTTTAAAAGAGATTCCTTTCTGTCTTTTTTCTCCTAATTGAGTTTATCTGATCAAATTTCTCTTGATTTCCTATGAAGTGTGGCGCGATCAAAAACTCTCACCGTTTTCCTTTGATTGATAGCGACATGCTGTTCTAAATCGTAAGGTACCAATAATATGACAAAATTCAAACCAAGATTTCCGGCTTATGTATTCGAAGCATGACATGATCCTCGGCATATTTAGCATGAATTTTGCAATAATTGTAGAAACCTTAGGCCTGTGTAATCACGTTTGTTCTGATTGAAAGCAATCTTACTTCTCACTCTTGCCGCGTTTTTCAAATGCTTGCAACACATCACTGCCGGCTTTTTAGAACAGAAACCAGAACTCTGGACGTTTTTGACTGATCTTACCCTAGATACGATACTTTCGGTGTGTTTAGAGTGAGAAATTGGTTGTTGAGCCACGTGTCTACAAGAGACGATGGGCAATTCTGGCGATGTTTATCCTGCTTAGCGCTTCTAACGGCGCACAATGGATCATCTACTCGGTCATCGCTCAAATTGTCGCCGATTTCTATAATGTCAGGTAGGACCGTTTTATTCTCTCTACTTGATCGCCTGCGGACTATACTCTTTTCCACACATGAACACAAAAGCAGAAATAAAAAACTGTATCACAATGAAAAAGTTTAATGCTAAATTATAGAAGAAAATGCGATGATGAAGTAAAGTTTGCCGTATCTGTGCTCTGACTTGTTGAGTATATATATGTATATATATATATATATATATATATATATATATATGTTGAAGAATGAGTGGTGGCGCAAATGTGCCTTGGTGGGTGTAGTCGTAGAGCACGCGTCCCTGGATAGGGGAAAACGAGGGTTTGATTCGCGCCTGAGGCCACGTTTTTGTTTTGTTCGCCTCTCAGTTCTCTTAGGATTATATGAATAATCATAACACTGCAAAAAAGACAGTGAAATTTTCAGGATTTCGAATATATATATATATTTACATACATACATATAATTATAGTAAGATAAGATTTGATTACTCGTCTAAGTCCACTTCGATTAACATTACAACAAAATTTTCCAATATTTATTGTTCTAGTCCTACTACAACGTCTAAATTAGCCTGCTGAAAAGCCTTATGCGAGAACAAAAGCTACCGAAAATATAAATAAATAAATAAATAAATAAATAAGTAAATATATATATATATAATATATATAACGTAGCGAAGTCAATACGCACTGATTATAATAACATATCGAATATTATATATATATATATACGTATATTTATTTATTTATTTATATGCATATATATAGAAATTCAATACTAAGCATTTACTATATATGTGACATGTCGAATTATATATATATATATATATATATATATATATATATATATATATATATAGATAGATAGATAGATAGATAGATAGATAGATAGATAGATAGATAGATAAAAGATCGAATTCAATACGCACTGATTACAATGCACGCCGCTGTGCGCAACACAGGCAATGTATGAAGTCACGAAGGTGCCGACTAAGCCACAGCAGTAAATGCTGCTTGAGGTTCTTGTGCTCAACTATACGCAGTCTGGGACGCAAACATATATTAACTTTTCTCATAAGTTTTGGGACTGGAGCAATAATCACCAAATTTGTAAGCCAGAAGTAGTTGCGATTGCTCAGCAACACTATTTAAAGTATACACCATCATTCTGACCACATTTCTGCCTTCTCTCAGGCAACAAATCAATGCGGCGCTCATAGTATCATCATTCCTAAATTAAGAAAATGTCAGTCTTCGACAAAAACGATTGAATTCTCGGAACCCTTCTTGCTCAGGAAGTGTTCCAGCGAGCGAAAGAGATTACTGTGAGGTGGCATCAAGTCAGAACTGCACGGCAGATGCTGCAGCTACTCCCAGCCGAATTCGGTCAACTTTCTCTTTGTCAATTTGACGGCATACAGCCTTGCGTTGTCTTGAAACAGGATGAAATCACGGTAACGTTGACGTGACAGAGCCCATTGCAGCTGTTTGCTTGCACACGAATGCTTGAGCCTTCATACACTTTGTGCTCCCAAAGGCTCTCTATGTATCGTGTCCCAATTCGTACTCGTAAAACAGGTTGTTTCAAAGGCTTTCTTGAACGGTCATAATGCGGCAGTATGGACAGATTTGGTACCAAAGGAAAGCTCAAAAATTTTGAAACAAAGCGGTATTGATTTGTTGCCTGAGAGCTGGCAGAATAATGTTCAAGCTGATGGCGTATACTTTGAATAATGTTGTTGAGCATTTTCCATTACTCCTGGTTAATTCATATGGTTTTTATTGCTCTAGTGTTGAAATTTATGAGAAGACCTAATACTTAATTTCAATTTGATGCTACTTTAGTTCAGTGCAATTGGAGACACTCTGAGTTCACAGTGCGCTGACGTGAGAACAAATACTTTTGAACAATCAGCGCAAATGAAAAATTGCTGTGCACTTGAGCACGTATGCTGGCCAGACGTCGCTGACACATAGTCTGTGGTTTTTTGGTAAATTCTTTGTGGTTGTGAGTTGTGAAGGTCAGCTAGAGCAGCATAAAAAGAACTGTAGCGTACATCTTCGTAAGAATTTACGCTGTTTCCTTTTTGCATATGCTCTAGATGGATATCAGGTAAAAAATTAGTGTTTTTCTCATGCCTAGCACTCGGAATTGAATTTGTCAAAAGGGCAAACTCGTTCTTAGAGAATGTGTAAAAAATGTTCATAACCACCTTTATGGATTTGGGAATGAAAATCGAGATAGAACGAGAAAACGAAAGGCGAATATGCGGCTCATGGACAATGTCTTCCGCCCATGTCATCATATTTAATGCCTCAATGAGATGTTCGTTGGCTTTTTTTGGTGTATTTCAGACCTAGAAGATCACATCTCGCAAGAAACTCAAAATATAGAATAAAGTTGCATCGTGGGCTCCAATTTGAACTCAATGAGTCCAAATTGACAATGCTTCCATTGTTCATCCAGAAGCTTTCTGAAATCTAAATTCCAAGAAAAAATTCAGTTTTTATCCGTGACATGTCTTAAAATGCTAAAAAATCCAAGCAAGTTGTAATTCTCGCATCCTGGTGATTTCATTGAGAAGTGTTTGTGTAACTCATAATTGTTTCGCAGCTTATCCTAGCGGCGATTGTATGTTGAATGCTATGCTAATTAGAGGAAATCAGGAAATTTTAGTATCTCTGTAGCATATGAGCTTGATTTCAGTTTTTCGGCCGTCGATTGGACCAGCATGATCTATATGGCCACCTACATAGTGCTCTTCATCCCAGCGGCGTGAGTTTTTTCATACACTCAAGCGCTATGTAACTCTTACCAGTTCGATCCGCAAATACAAATGAAGA
Source organism: Parelaphostrongylus tenuis (assembly GCA_019055375.1). Lineage (NCBI taxonomy): Eukaryota > Metazoa > Nematoda > Chromadorea > Rhabditida > Metastrongylidae > Parelaphostrongylus > Parelaphostrongylus tenuis. The sequence continues at coordinate 54,975 of JAHQIW010003830.1, forward strand.
TGCCGTTGATGTGGTCCAGAAGTCTTCATTTTCAGAAACACGAAAACCTTTGGAAAAGCGGAATATTTCAAGCAAATAATAATTCTTGAAATCGAAACATATAGAGTAATGAAAAGAAGAAAACTCTTGCACTCGAAATTAAATAGTTTTGAGCTCTTTTTTGTGGAAAAGAGTTAATCTGCTTTTACATCTATCATGAAAGACGACCAATTATGTTGAGAAAGAAGTATTTTATCTGATTCGATCATGTGTAGACTTCTATACATACAACGCTGTTACTTCATGTGTTGTTGATGATATTATACTTATGATAACTTTTTCGAATCCGAATCGAACCTACGGTAATCCGCAACAAACTGGTAAGTTTGGTAGTGTTGTGAATATGTTTATCATCAAATTAAAGTCTAAAATACTAGTCGTCTGAGTCGTATAAAACTACTATGTTTAGGAAAAAGTTTCTTAACATTCGCTGGAAACTCAAACATTATGCATAAAATCGATTCAAAGCAGCAACATTTTTTCTTTAAAATAAAGACCACCATGATCCAGGATTTTCTGTCAACGATCTGTAAGCTTCCGGAACTGCTTGAAATAGTATTCTTTGGGCTTTGTCGAAAGTTGTCGCTTCCAGTGATAGCGTACCAAAACATTAAACTAAATTTTGTCCTTTGTCATTGTTTGATTTCCGAAGAGTGAATCAAAAGTTGATGCAATCTAATTAGCCTTGCCTTGGGAGTTTCTAATAGAAATATTCCTGAGCTATTCTCATGAAATCGCAGTAACCAATACTGCATCAAACAAACATAGAATTCGGATTTTCCGCAAGTGTTAAGGAACTTTCTCCTCAAGCTACTATCGTCGCAAGGAAGATGTATTTGTTCGTTCTTTTGTTTGCTTTAAAGTTTCCGCGTGTGTTCGATACCACTTATCCAAATCCATGTTTTAGCAAATTTGACACATCTGGGGAGCGGAAAGAGCAGTAGTTAGGGATACTATAGCATACACGATGATGCAGCCCCCGTACCAATATATCAACGATCCAATCCCTTCAGTGACAAACAACAATCAGATTTGTGTGAGAAGAGCTCCATCTGATCTGATCCACATGGAATTTCGATTGCCTGTAGTAAAGTTGTGGAAACGACCTGGCAGGGATATCTTATTCTTTGAGATAATCGTACAGTATTCGATGTTCTCAAATACTAACCGAAACTATGCAAAAATTTGAGTAACTTTGTGAATAATGGCTGCCAAATCAAGTGCGAGAATGACAAGGTGACAAAAAATCTTCAAAAAACATTGGTATGGAACTCACCGAGCCATTAAAGATGACCAAGACGGATCGTTTTTATTGGGGCAACTCACTCAGATAATTCTCAGTACGCTTGGTACTTATGGCTATTAAGATAAATTATCTAACTTAATGCTAAATCCCATCTATAAAACTACTAGTTTTTCTTCCCTTTTTTCTCTTGTCAAAATTTATTTTCCATTTTATTTGCTATCGTATCCTTCCTTCCATTCTGAAATATCGTTTTACTACTTCTCTTTTGCTAGTTGTGATGTTAGAAGGCGAAAATACGGACCAGAATTGTTGGACTTCAAAAGGATTCCTCAAAATAGTTACATTTCTTACTAGGTACCTCTCCTCATTTTCTCGAACTCAAGGAATTTTTCACTGCATTGCTGTTTTTTCGCTAATACTGTGAAGAATATAGTTTCATCAATTATCTCCTACGTATCACAAATTCTTAACCGAGTCCGTATCGTGGAGTAGCAGCAATCAAGGCGTCGCATCGAAATCTGTACTTTTATAAGATCATCGTCCTATTTTTAAGTTTACAAATTGGGGAAAGGTCTAAAAGCCTAAAGGGCATAAATGGTCTTAAAGGAACATAATTACCTTTTATGTAGATAGTGTAGTGTTGGTAGACTGTGCGGATTGAGCTAAACAATGCAATCTAATTCTCACTAACGTTGAATACTCTCTTTACGCATGATTTTATAACTAAGATTAAAGTAGCCAATTATTTGTAAGCAGCTGTAGAAACATTATATTCTGAGCGTACTAGCAGAAAAGATTGTCTCTAGATTGATTTCTCAATAAACAGGGAGTTTTTCACTGGTTTTTTCATTGTTGATTTCTAGTCGACATCAAATGTGAACCTTTGTCTGTTGACTTTGTACGGACATTTTTTTTTCAAGTGCGCGTATGTGTTTGCCTATCGTTTGCCAACACTACTTTGAACGATTATAAATCATTACATGGAATTGGTGGGATGCTGCACTACTATGCAGATATCCTGAATTTGTCCAACCGGTTGACAACATTTGGGCTGGACAGCAATGCATATTTGCGCGCATAGCTGAAAACTGTTGATTAGGAAAGTCACCTATACTTTCCAATTACTCAGTCAAACGCATCGAATCCTGAAACCTGGTAGAGCTCATCAATTTCGTACGAATAGAAAGACGTGCTATCGTCAAAGACTCTGGCAACGTGTTATTGAAGCCATTTCGGCATCTGAAGAGCATGGATAAACTCTGGATTCCGTATTCAATTTTTGAGGTCCTTTTGATGTTTTACAGTATTCTAGTGGTCCTTTACACCAAACGATAATCGTAAGCTTCAAAACTGTCCAGGTGGTCACTCGCTGCGATGGTCCTTATCTTACCAACGGCTGCAGTTCCTATGGCATGTACCTTTTCGTATGTTCTAATAGTGTTAATGCAGTAGGCTATCAATACAAAATGAATTATTAGGATTTTTCATAGGTTTTGGTACTAGAGAAATGAACAGCAAATCTATAAACTAGAAGTAATTGGAAGTGCTCAAAAACAATTCAAATTATGCGCCATCAGCCTGAACATATTTCTGCCATCTCTCAGGCGACAATTCAATACCACGCTCAGAGAACTCGTCATCATTGAATTAAATGAAAGTTGTCAGTCTTTGACAGAGATTGATGTCTCGGAACTTCTTCTTGCTCAGGAAGTGGTCCAGCAACCGAAAGTAGTGATAGTCAGGCTGCCGGCGAAGGTCGAAGTGTACGGCGGATGATCCAACAACTCCTAGTCCACTTCACTCAGTTTCCTCTGTGCCAGTTTGGAGACATACATCCCTGCGTTGTCTTGAAGAAGGATGAGATTACGGCAGCTCGACGTAAATAAATTCAATAATCAATTTCGATAAATATGACAAATTAAACATAAATTATATTTAGTAGTAAATAATAAATGTAATAAACGAATTTGTCAATAAATCAATCGATTTGGTGTTTATTGCTGTAGTGCCAAAACTTATGAGAAGACCTAATAAAATGAGAAAAGCCTTAGAGAGTTATCTTTCAGCAAACTGAAGAATTCTAGGTAGGTACATATGAACAAAAAATAAAGTTTTGATGTTGCTGTCAAAATCTTAGTGAATTATTGTCAATCCTGATCACTCATATAAGCAGTAAACCGGTTCTAAACTATTAGTCGCCTACTCATGTGAGACGAGTGGTAAGAAAGAAATCGTTTTCACTTTAGTTATTTGCTTGATCGGTACGGGTTGCGGATGTCGATTCTGATGGGCGCGACAGGTAACGCCGTCGGAGCATGGATTAGAATGTTCTCCGCCTATCCAGGTGAGAATCTTTCTTTTTTTTTCTTATTGAGAAAGCTGTTGCAAGTTTTTTTTTTTCAAAACTGACACTTTCAGTTGGCTATGTTGAGATCTCGCTCAAAAATTCAATATGGTATGGTAGAGTTTTTTGAGCCTATAAGGATATAACATGTTTTGAACCATTAGGGCCTAAGTGCTATTTAGGAGCGTGTTTCATTCTTCATTAGAATGAAACAGGCGCCTGTATAGCACTTAGACCTCAATAGCTCAAAAGATGTTATATCCTTATCAGATTATTATTGTTTGAGCAAGGTCTATAAAAAGCGGTCGAATGGAGAAGAATGTTTTAAGCCTTTCGTAAAGTGTGTTATGGCACTTTTAGTCGATTCCCTATAGGGCGAGTAGCCGTATGGCATGTCTACTGATGAGGCCTGTGAGAAGGCCGAAACGTACGTCTACCACTAGAAGTGCCATAACATACCTCATAATAGGTTTAGAGCATTCTATCAGAATTTTTGTGTGGAAAGAAAGCATAGAAGATCGGATTAAGTTGTATCAAAATTCTTTTGAAACAAGGTGGTCCTATTCAAAGAAAGTTACATGTGAGCAGATCGCGTGCAATCTATTCACATTTTCTTGGTCTTATTTTATTCGTCTATTCAACCTACTTGGTCTGCCATCTATTTCTTTTATTTATGCATCTCATCCTTTTTCTTCATGTTTTTTACACTGATATTATAGGTTAACAAGATGAGCAATTCAAAAGCTTCCTCACATCGTAATATTTGGTCGTTTCTTATTCACATAATTGAAGATAATGAAGTGAAGAAAAGGTCTGGATAAAAATAGGATGAAATTTGAGAAGATATCAAATTACTTCAGGTGGTTTCTGGATTACATTCATCGGTCAGACAATCGTTGGTGCCTCACAGATGTTCACTCTTGGAATTCCTCCTCGACTGGCTGCGGTTTGGTTCGGTCCGGATGAGGTGTCGACGGCATGTGCTGCAGGAGTATTCGGTAACCAGGTGAGTTGTTGAGGTCACGAAATTCAGAATATAATGAGTTAGTTCAGGCCATTTGGTCTTTTACTTGCTGATGATGCAAATCGGAGTACATGCGCCTTAACAGCTGGTGTATGTCTAGTACTAAGTTGTTGTCCTAACGGTTCCACAGAAGATCGGGGACTACGGACGGTTACGTTGTTTTTTGCCTCTTTTTGCTTATATTAGTTTTGGATGCAGAAAAGATTGAACGGAAATGAGTATAGGCAAAAGAATACTACTCTTCACATTGTTGACTACCAGCATAACTTCATTTCACCACTTCTTACATTAGTACTAGCTGTAAGGCAATCTTGGCTATCCTGAGGATACCGGAGCTAGTCCTCACTTTTGAGTATTCTTTTTCAGTTAGGTATTGCCGTTGGATTTCTCGTGCCACCAATGTTGGTGAGTAATGGCACAGTGGACGAGGTGGCGAGTGATCTCAGCACTTTATTCCTTTGCTCTGCTGCAGTGAATACGGCAATTCTCACCGTTACATTATTTTGTAGGTTTTGGATAATGTTTCGAATAGCTTGATTCAACGACCGTATTTCTCAAGATCTCATATCCCTCATGATCTCATATCCTCATAATCTTCATTCTTTCAGTCTTCTCAGCGCGACCATCTACTCCACCAAGTCTGGCGCAAATTACCGCTCAAGAAGTGAAAGCACTCGGTCCAAATTTCTGGAGAACGCTAGTAAACCTTATAACAAATATCGACTTCGTACTTCTATTCATTACTTATGGTCAGCATACATTTGTGTTATTTTTTTATGTATGGGCAAAAGTAGGATTTAAGTGAACTTAGAGCTTTTTTTTGGAATTATATTGAATGTTTTTTTCGGGGTTCCAAAAACAGTCGATCTTTCGAATTAGAGCTCATATTTTCAAAACCCAAATATCGACTAGTTCCAAAAATGCCTATGAAGCAAAAGCTTTGCACGGTAATTCATTAACCAAAATCTTCGCCGTAGGCCCTTTTGAGCTATCGCAATCTCGACTTTCGAAAGTTCTTCCTTTCAATCAAGAAGACACGTCAAACGCCTCATAATTGTCATGCTTGTATCCTTAGCTGTTTGGCATTTGTCAGTGCATGCATCTGCTAGTGTTATAGTGATAACTAAAGTAGAACAAACACCTGCAAAAGCTTTAGAAATGCGATGACGATCAATTAATGACTGTTAAAAATAGAACGACAATTCTACTGATGGCTTGCTACGGGATTTACAGAGCAAAATGCAGGCTCAGCTAATAATAAAATAACTTGTTCATCGTCGGACCACTGCATCAAAAGAGCTTTACAACAGTTCTACTGTGTCTGTTCTTTTCTAGAAAAAGCTACAAAACCTGCTATTTTCCTTTCAGTCGATGGCATACAAGTTCACATTACTATTATCTTCCTTGTGTACCACTAATAAAAGAAAAAGTGCCGACTGTCATCAGCGAACGAGAAAGGGACAGTGGCAGGGAGAGAGAGGCAAATACAAAAAAGGAGAGGAAGCATGGAGGAAAAGACGGAGGGAAAGATAGAATTAGAGATTATTTTTGAAGCGATAATTAGGCAACAGGCAAAATTGGCTAGATTCAATGCTTTTCGTCGTTGACCAAAATCGGGTGGGCATAGATTATCAGCTTGGTGAACATCAAGCTGTAAGCCATATAATTCTTTTCATTAAATCATGGTAATCGGAATTCTTGGTGGAGTTAAACGGGGGGTGAATTGAACCCATCACGGACCTAGGCATTTTGCATATGTTAACTATTGACTGTGTTCATGTCTCTATATCGCAATGCACTTCTAAGCCTGTGCAGCCAGATGTATGTAGTGATTGTTGTAGCGATTGTTCAGGTTTAAAACTACCTAATGACAACAGTGATTGAAAAATATAGTATTTTATGGAGAGGGAGAAAGGTGAAGTAAGATACAGAGTGACATATTTTGTGCGTGTCGCGCGGTGGCACACTATGTCCGACTGGGGTCAATGAAAAGTCATTCCACTGATAATCAGAAAGCGATGAACATTACATGTGAGCGGCTGCCTCATCTCTTTAGTCCTCTTCGTTCAGGATTAAATACCGGTGTGTTTTATGCGGTGTCCACGTTGCTGGCACAAATGGTGCTGCCGTACTATCCATCTGAGTCAGTGGCAATCGGCCAAATCGGGGTCGTGATCGTCGTCGCCGGGATGCTAGGCTCCGTTCTTGGTGGCTTCTTGCTTGACAAATTCAAGAGATTCAAGTATGTCCACATTTTAGATTAAGTCTCACAAATTAGATTAATCCTTAATTTCCTTAAATCTTAATTGATTTATAGATTAATTCTCCACCTTTTAATGAACTCAGGCCGTAACTCTGAGCTCTGATCAGCTCTGATCAGGCCGTCTGTCGTAACAAAATGGGAAATTTCATGTATCCTGTATAAGTTAAGGTCGCGATATGAAAATTACGCCTCGAAGACGGATAAAATGTTTGACAAAACGTAAAAACAGTTATCATTGTTATAAAATAATGTAGTTGTCGTTCGTTGACGTTTTCATTCAACACAATTCCTATAGCTAATAGTCATTTCTATTCGAAATTCATTTAAACGTTGAAAAAATGATATACATTGCACAAACAGAGTAAGAAAACCGTTTATTTATGCCTTAAATATTATCAACAAACGCAAAAAATGGTAGTTTTCGAGTTTTTCGGCTTCGCATATGATCGGAAACACTTTTCACTACTGTTAATCTTTAGTTACTTATCTCTTTCACTTTTATCTGAAATAGATGGCCGCCCAGAACGAAGCATGCCTTCGAGGACAAAATTGTCTTCTTTGAATCGCTCAAATCATTTGCCCACAGTCGCTTTTGTCGCCGTACCAGCACCTTCATCCTCATCAATCTCATCAACGGCTTCAGGAGCCGTTAAGTCTTTTCTACAATAGTGGCGAAACAACACATGCAAATCATACTGTTCAATAAGCATTTTGGAGATGAAATTAATGAATTAAAAATATGCAAAATTATCAATAGAAAACACAATGCTGTCAAAAATGGCTTCCAAAAATTTCCCGGAGTTTTGCTTAGACTAATAAATACTGTCACAGCACCGCTCACCTCACTATTTTTAAACACATTACGGAACTGTAGCGCAACAATTATCTCTATTCTGCTGTACACGCCTGATCTGTGAGAGTTTAGCATTTTGAACGCTTATGAACGAAAAGCTTATGCTATGTACAGTGGAATATTCTAGATGTGCTTATTGAGTGTTCTCTATGAAATATTTGCCTGTGAATGAAAAAACTAGATTGTTTTCGTTTCAGAAAATTGGTTTTGAGGGTGCTCTAAAATCAACAAAACCATTTTTGCTAAGTTACATCTCATAATTGTTTTCTAGAGTGAAATATTCTCACATTTTTTATGAAGACGTAGTTCGCTGGCTCAATTGATAGGTTGTATTGAGAAGAAATTCGTACTCTAACTTGTCCACTTTCTCAACCATCGAATTATAAAACATGGAAGTAGAGTTTCTTTCGTATTTTTTTCTTCATTATGTCGCCACATGGGTTCTTTCCGTCACTGTATGTCGTACTGCACTTTTTTGTTAAGTTTATCTATATCGTTATAACATTTTTCTGTAAAAAATTACATTGAAATTCCAAGAATTTACAGCTCTTGATTTCATCTACCCACCATCAATTACATATCGCAACTTTCTTTGCCGTGTGTAAAGTGTCTTAATGTTCTACTTATCCGCACTTCGGTCAGAACGTCTTTAATTCTACTAAAAAATCACTTAGATATAAGTCACTGAAATTAAGAAACAAGTGTTGGAATACAGAAGCGGAGGAAATGAGGGACAGACTAAGCTTGTTTGCTGCTTCTCGTTAGATTCATATGACCTTTAAGCTGCTATTTTACATACGTTCTGTTCTAGTGGGAGTCCTAAATTTTTTATGCAACAGTCCACAGCAATTTACGTCTTCAAATGACCATCGTCATTGACAACATTTCTTATCTGTAGTTTTCATAAGAAAACTACATCACTAAAAATCAGTGAACTGTGTGCTTCTCAACTATTCTTCAATTATTGCAACGTACCGTGCAATTTCCGAGATGACATTGCGTACAGCTACCGCTGCTTCATAAGCTCTATTCAACACAATAAGTTAAGCAAATCATGCGTGCTTTACTTCACTTTTTGTCCATCTCGTTGTTCTTCGAACAACTCGGGTCAGCCATAAGATATTTCTTCGTTTGATATGAATGTGAAACAAGAAGCAAATCCGCTTCTGATGGTAATCGGTTTTTTTGGAGACCATCCGAATACCACCAGTTTCTTCTCATAGGTGCTCTCGAAGTTGGCTAACGTTCATTTCGCAATGTAAAGGTTAAATTCGATAAAATTATTGTCATTAGCAGCGAAAGGAAGGTGGTGTAGATAGCGAGAATTTGTTGTTACTCTGTTGTCTCACTTCACTTTTTGCATGATGAAATAATGGGCTGTAAAAAGTTTTGGCAGGAGGTATTACCCTATAAAATCTTTTTCTTTGCGTTGATGATAATGTCATAATGGATTAGAGAAGTCTGGTTGTGAAGTATTTATTTGGCTCACAAAATATTTGTTTACTGTGTAGAATTGTTTTGGCCGTTTAGAACTTTTATGCCCACTTTTGTCGCAGTCGAATTGGCGACCTTTTTACCAATAGAGGTGAGAAGATGCTTTTCTGCATTGTCTCATTTCGTTTACTGTCTGTTTGATACCACACTATCATGTGCATTACTTCAGACAAAGAACTGTGAGCAGCGCAGTGACGGAAAACTACCTTTATTCTGATAATTACATAATACACATGTTTCGCCCTTGCCACCCTCGTTAGTTGCACGGTGCCTTTCGTCTTAGCCATTACCTCTTGGGTTAACCAACTCCCGCAAATAGAGGAGACGCGGACGTACTTATCAGGCATATTGAAATTTGAGCATGATCTTAAGAGAACACTGTAAACGAACGCTATGATACTCCTACACTCGTTCTAACTCCGGGCCTGTCTAAGCAGCTTTCTCATCCTTCCGAAGTCGAGAAGTCGGCCGAGGAGTTGCTTGAATATCCTCGTTCCGCTTTAGAAATGGTAGGCAACTGCTTCTTATGAAAACTTAGAAGCAACCTACACGGCTGTGTCATGAATCAAAAAAAAATTCCACTCGATGAACATTCAGCGATATTCATCCAAATAAAATATTGTTGAGCAACGACCAAACCCACACGAAAAATTGGAGAACATCTTTAGAATGAGGGTCTAAGGAAGAGAAAATGTGACAGGTGCCTGTTTAACTAAAACTTTGCCACCGTTCTGTGAACACTTTCCAGATTGATCATTCTGCTCGATTACTTGTTATCGGCTCTTGGAATGCTGGCATTCACTCTCACGTTGGATCTCGGATCGTTGTTTATTGTCTTCGCAATAGCCTTTATATTGGGGTAGGCTGAGTTATCACGATCATTTCCCAACACTATTCAACATCAATTTGATACCATTTCAGCTTTTTCATGACTGGTTATCTTGCTCTTGGTTTCGAATTTGCCGCTGAAATCACATTTCCAGCTGCTGAAGGCACTACCAGCGGATTATTGAATTGCAGCGCTCAAGTAAGGTTTCATAAAAGCACTCAATGAATTATTCGCCATTTATTTTTCGTCAAAAAGAGTGCATTTGGCGCAATGGTCAGAGATGCTATCGGCACACATGGTCGATCAGTCGATAGTCGATAGTACGATCTCGTACTCAAGGCTCATCAAGCCCTCTATCTCTTCGAGGTCCGTGAATTGCCACCAGACTTGTCTGGGGGTTGTAGCATGACTCAATACATCGGTAGACCACCGCGGGTCATTGCAGAAACCAAATGTGCACTCAATCACCTCAAACGATGTTAGATGAAGATCAGCGCATGGCGCATTCCTCGTGATTGATCAACGCCAAGAGCTATATCCTTTTTATCATCCGTTTGAAACTTTATTGAAAAAAGAAAACATTACTGCAAATCTCCGGACAGCCTTACGTTTATTTTCTAACGAGTCAAGAGAACATCATTTAGCTGATTTACTATGTGTTTTGGGTTATTCCAGAAGAAAATTCGCTTTTACTTAGATGAGAATCATTCAATCGCTCCAACCATTCACCAATTCAGATTTTCGGTATCGCTTTGACCATAGCGATGGGTTCTGTGATGCATGGAGTTAGCACCTTTGCCTGTAACATCAGTATGACCGTTGCACTTCTGATAGGCACGGGTCTCACAGGTACTGCTAGAGAAGCGATGTTGGTTTTTTTTTCTTTCTAAACCCTAGTGACATTGGCAAACTGGCGCCCTATTAGTGGCAATGTGTAGTTTCTTTCTTTCAGCCGTTTTTTTTTCCTGTGGTCATTATTATAGGTTAGATCTAAAACTTTACCAGAGAAGAGAAAAAAGGATACTTCGCTATCACACGTCAGCTATCTGAGGATGATTTTCAGTTTTATTTTTGATTGGTTTTGCCTCATGTAACACCGAATAACTTAGACAGTGCTAGTCTAGAAAACGATTCGTTCCATTAGCATAATGTAGACCTCAACCTCTACGGTGATACTTTGGAAATCGTTTGAAATTTCAGCTTTGATTAGGGAAGATCAAAAGCGTCAGCAAGCACACAAGAGCAATCGTCCTCCTGTAAGTATTTTTCATAATCTTTTTCAAGATTGTCACTACTTTTGGTTATTCCCACCTGTCTTCTTCTCTGATTTTAGACATCGGCAACTCAGCTCACCACCCTCACGTGTGATTAAGAAAAGAAAACGAACGATTTGACGAAATCACATAAACGTGATGTCGTATCGGCATAATTTCTAATCACTTTTAAAATACTCACCTGACGACTATTAGTAATCTCTTAACATCTAAATGCAATAATCGCTATTTTACTCGGTTAGGAGATCTTTAAGCTCACCCACTGTCTATTGCCAATTATCTGGTTTTCTCAATGTTAATAGCCTTCTTAATCATTTTGAGTTTGTCACGAGTAGGTATGATCCGGTGTTAGCAATGCTATGGCTTCATCAAACACTTTACTACAGATCTTTCTCGAAAATACTTTAAGTTCTAGCACACTATCATTTAGATTTTTTTACTAGAGATTTTGCTCACAGGTCCAGAATATCGGTTTGAAGTGTATCCAGTGGAGAGTTTGTTGATGTGGAAAATTACTAGCCAGACTTATCCGGGTTAGCAAATCTCGCAGACTCTAAACTAATGAATGCATATTCTCACCGGTTTTGTCACTCAACATTGATCTTTTTCTATTCATTCAGTAGTGTTAGGTAGTTGTTAGGTGTTCCTTTTCATCAGTGTTCTTGTTTTGTCCATTATTGTCCCTGTTTGAATACTGTCCATATCGGCCATATCGCCGGGTAGCTGCAATAAAAATGCTAGATTCACCTATCCTAGCACAAGAACAATATAAATTTAAGAAATCTTACGCGGAAACAGAATGGTTGCCAACAGAGTTATGATAGTAGAAAAGAAAAAGAGAAATTAAACGACGTATGGCAAGTTATAGCGTTTTAGAAGGCTCGATTCTGTCTTTTCTTTACGACGCTTCTTACGTTTATAAGTTACACCACTTTTTTAAACAATGATTTTTTTAGATGAAGTAGTTTGTAAATGGAATGGCTTAAAATGTTCCAATTATCAATTTCTCAGTCAGTCCATTAATTTTTGAGCCTAACTTGTTCACTTTCACAGCATTTTATAAGTGCGCGTTCCAGATAATTTTAATCGACTACTTTGTTAAAATTTTTCCAATCTAGCATTCCGCTACCGAAAGATTCCTCCGGGCTTCGCTAATTATCTGATTATGCATATAGCTTTCATCTATTCCACTGATTCTATACGTCATGTTGGGTATCACAATGTGGTAAATGAGTGATACTGTCACTTCTAAATTTACTGTGGCTCGCGAATCATGCATGAAGCTATGAAATCTCGGAAATTAAAGTATAATAGGAATACACAAAATCCTATTTGTCTTTGTTGCAGAATTCACACTCGCTGCCGTACAGCCTGAAAGCACCACGTACAGCACCTCGTACACTGACAGCATTTTTTGCGGCTTGTTCAGAAATTACACTTGATAATCTAAACATTATCCACGGAGATCACTATTTGCATCTAATTCAATTGTGCTAGAGACGAATGCTTTTAAACGGTTCTCCGTAACCCATAGCAAATTTGGTGGCTGGATTAGCCGATCAAATTGTTCGTCAATGTTGTAGATAGCGTCATCATTCTGAAAGTCGGTTGAAGAAAAGACTAAATTTCTTCTGCTTTCGCTTGTAATTCCTGAATCTGATAATGTATTTTAAGCCTTTCATGTGGTGTGTTATGAACACTTATACAGTGCTATACACGTGTGTCGGCCTTGCGTAGCCTCATCAGTAGCACAGTGCCTTTCGTCTTAGCCAATCCTCTCTGGGAAAGCCCAACCCCCTTCCATGGAGGATGCGCTGACGCACTATTTACGCGCACCACCGAGTGAAAATATCGCTGAATGGGCAGTGTTGTACACTCGACTGCCCTTGGCTGGTTTTTCAAATATATAATACTCATAACGGATCACATACATGGCTCAAAAATAACTGTAAGGCATCTCGAAATTTGAGCACGATTCTAGCGAATAACAATAGAGTGCACAACACTACCCATTCAGTGATAGTGTCACTAAAGCGCGTGTAAATAGTACGTCAGTTCCTTCTCTATGTAAAGGGGTTGGGCACCCCCTGAGAGGATTGGCTAAGACAAAGAGCATTGTGCTGCTGATGAGATGATGCTAGGCCGAAACACGTGTATAGCACTGTATAAGTGTTCACAACAGACCACATGCATGGCTCAAAAATACCTAAAAGTCATAAATAACAATTTTTAATGAGTCTGATTAATCAATCTACTGAGGGTCGAGGGGTAAAATGGCAGACTATACAGTGTATCAAATAGCAAAGTGATTCGATCCCCTCCTCCAACACTTGCAATCGATCAAGTGAACGCCTTCTAACGCCTTATCTCAACTACCTTTGAAAGTGCAGAGAGATTTGTCTTGATCAGCAATCTACGACATTCCAATAAAGAAAAGTAAATCCTCAAACACCACTTGAAACAGCACGTGAAATACTCGAAGAACTATGAGGAGGATCAGTTCTAGTAAACGAATCGAATGCAAGAAGTGCTGGGATCTGCCCAGTTAATTGTATCCACGCGTCATGTATAACAAAATGAATGTGTTGACTCATTAGATCAGAGTTGACTTTTGTTTTTTCATTTTTACTTTTTTATCTTCATTTTTGCATTTCTATCCAATACAAATTTTATTGTTATTTAAATTTCATTTTGTAAAATTCACATTTGGATTAATTAATACATTCAGAAAGTGCATAAAATGAGATTTGCACTGATATAGAGTACAGCATCCAAAAACGGTCGCTTGCGTAAACATATACGAGAAAAATTGAATTAGACATCTGACATCACCTTGAGGACAACGCGATTCAACACATACGACAGGTCAACAGATCTCTTTCATAAACGAATGGCAAGCTGCTTCATCGATAAGCCATTGAGAACTTCCACTCATTGCAGAAAATTGAGGAACGAAAAAAGAACGATACTGAGTGAGCGAAGAGCGAGTCTGGCTAAAGTGAAGAAAGTTTATCAACCAGCAGAAAGACGAAATGAACGCTCTGTTGAACCTCAGTGAATCTGCACAATTTTGGTGGCTGGTTTCTCTGTAGACTTCTAATTTGACTCATGCCATCTGATTCTACTCATCCAAGACGCCATGTATCTCTAAAGATGCGCTATTATTTACTATATTAAGGTCTTCCCACGCTACACAAAAAATGTTTACTAAACAATAAACGTCAATCGATAACCCTAATCTTGGTTATTTCAGCAATATGCTTGTATTCTGAAAACGTATTCATACTGCGCTGTAGCAGCGAGAATAAAATTCGTACAAGCATGAAGAGCACTTTTTGCTTGCATAGGGTCTGTGGATGGAAGTTTTTCAAATTTCGATAGTGGTTTGATAGTACAGATGCCAGTCGTTTCAAAACCAGGCTTGGTTTCTGAAAATCTACAAATATCTCCACAGAACGCTAAAAGAGCGATTAAAAATCACGACTCCTACTTGGAACAATCAACCCGTTGCTTGAACTTCGTAAGGCTTCATTAGGCATTGTAAATTGTAAGTGAAAGTTAGTACATTGAGAACGATAAAATAAATTCTTTCATACAGTTCAAATACGAAAGGCCAGAACATTCAAGTGGAATGATTTTTGATTAAATAATGAAAATCGTATGTCGCGATTTGCGCTACGCGAAGTGATTTCAACTGTCGCACGGAAGGGGAGAGATCTTCGTCAAACACTCAGAATGTCACCGTTTAGAGAATAATAAGCTGGGGAAAAGTTTTGAGAAAATGCTTCTAAAACATTTATCTATGAACCTCTTTCACCAGAACAAAGACGAAACTAGTAGTCAAAGTACTCTCCTTCAACTTCAAGAACTTTCTGCCACTTCCCCACTTCTCCTTTTTCCAAGTGTGTCTTCGCCCCAGACCAGATTGATACATTCACTTGCCATCGTTGCATTTGAACCCAACAGCCATTCATGCATCATCAACAACCTAATTTGCTCGCTTGTTAACTCCATCTTTAGATAAGTTGATAAATTCTATACCAATTAACGCGGGAGAAGACGGGCTTCAAATGAGCCCAAGAACACAAAAAAATGGCCGACACTCAAAAAAGTTACAAGCAATTTTCCAGAACTTTTTTCCCAACCTATTATTTTAGATTTTTTCCCGAAGCTCTGACACCTTACGATATTCTCTACGACCATTTGCTTTTGATGTAAATATCACCGGATGCAAAGCATAAATTTTTTTTTCGTTCTAAGAAATTTTATTGGAAATTAAATTTTGCTTCACACTGATCGTTTTTGAAGCCATCGAACAAGTACCAAAACTCTGCTGAAAAGCAATCTACATACTTTAGTCGAGCAAAAATTGCTGACAGATCGTAGAACATGATCTTATTTTCGTTGGTACTCCGCAGAAAGAAGGGCTTTCTAGAAGATAATCACAGTCGTGAAATTTATGAGATTTACGCTATCGCGTGATTCTAGAAGTCTAAGGGAGATGCAAAAAAGGCCCCTCTCAAACGAACTGTTTGGAAATACGATGATTTGTGGCGCTGCACGCAGCGGGATCACTCAGCAAGTGAAACACCATTCTTATGGTCACCAAAGGTTGTTTGCTTCTTAGTTAATGGTAGAATATGATAGTGGAGACCTCAGGGAGGATATGGGTAATTTGAACAAAGCCAATGCTTCCTTCCGCATATTCAAAGGGGAAGATGCTCACGAAAAGCCGTATCTCGATCTGTTATTGAACACTTCCATACTATCTCATTTGCCGTATTTCAGTTATATTTATCTTTTAATTGTTATGGTCGCCGCTTGCAATTTACCACGTGAACTCTCCCTTGTAGGAAACATACGAAGCTCACACTCCGTTATGACACCAGTCCGGACGACATCGCCCAGACCCCACGCGTCTATCCTGCTCCCTTCCGGGACATACCCCGGAAAGGCGATGCAAACAAAACTTCACGGCATGGAAATTGGCGGCGCCTCAGGCTTGGCGATAACGCCAGCAAAAGCGCGCATCCATCCTAGCCTCCCCGAACTAAGCACCGTCCATGAGATGCGTAGGAGATCTTGCATCGTATCTCACGCGGGTTTGTGTTTCTGCTTTACCACAAATGTTTGGTGGATAATCCAACACGGACGTACACATAGACGTGTATAATCATTTACATTCATTGTACATGCATATGAGGTTGAGGCAATGGTGACTATCATCCGCTGAAAAGTCTATATATATATATATATATATATATATAATATATATATATATATATATTATATATATATATAAAGTTAATTAAAGACAACAATAATCATTCTTCAAAATAAAGACCACCGCTATCCACGATCTTCTGCCAACGATTTGCAATTTTATGAATTTGCTCGAAATATTATTCTTAGGGCTCTGGCGCAACGAAACTCCTGACATGCCTTTTTAGCTTAATCAAATGTCTCGAATCGGCGTTCACACAGTAAATGTTCCATTGAACGAAAAAGAACAAATCGGACGGCGCAACATATGGACTATAAGCTGGATGCGGCAAGACCTCGACTCTCTCCAGTTCATCACACTTTCTTTAGTCTTCTTTGCAGTGTTAGGTTTATCATTGTTTTGCCTACCGGTGTTGACTTTCGACGAATTAATGTCGGGTGCTTTTCCCTCAACGTCGCGTTGCCGTGGAGTGTTTTATGGAGATATTTCTAAGATATTCCTATGGATTTACAATAACCGATACTATGTGGAACAAAAATAAAATTTGGATTTTTCGTCGATGTTGAAAATCTTTTCATCAACCGAGTTTTTCACAAATAATAATTGAATATTATAACTGAATTTTTGAGACACGGACTCAACGCTCACTGCCCTTCACAAAATTTAACTCATCTCAACATTGTTCCGTTGCCTTGCAGTCTATAAAGGTTGTCAAATGCAAATATGGGTTTGGCTACATTCTGAACACCTACTACCCTTTCTCCTTGTTAACAAGATAATTATTGGCGCAAGTGTTTATCTTTGGAATCCTGAAATAGTTGAGTATTGCCATTCGTCAGTAATCACCAGTTGTAGCCAGCCGCCGTGATGGATCGCAGGGAAGTTTGTTGCCCTGAGACTCGATTTCTTCCAGAAAAGACAACGATTTCTGATAGGACAATGAATTGTGTAATCAGTGGACCAACCTTTCTAAGACGATGTAAAAAGACAAGTGAGCTTGTCGTCCGCATGGTTGAAAGGATTATCTGGGTGGGGTGCCGAATCACGATTTACATCTGGCCGATTTATTTCTCAACTCAATCTTTTCAGAATAGAAAAATTGTAATTGTGTGACAATCTTCCTAATTTGTTATCGAAAATTCTGCAGAGTAAAAAGCTCAGATTATTGTAAGTGAAACAAAATCATATAGAGTGAACAAAGAATAAGACTTGGCGTTGCTTAATCGCTAAAGAATGCGCCAATTATCTAACTTCATTGAGCATCACAGAGGTGATTTGATGCATACTCAGTCTCAATGGTTTGGTGTGAGTTCCTGATGTATCAAGGCAGTGCTGCTATCTTCTCAGGTAAGTCTATTCTTATTAGGTGACTTGTAAAAAGATATACCCTCCTACAAAGAATCAGCTGAACCAAAAAGCACCGAACTACTGATGAGTCTGGAGAGGCGAAAAGGCCTGTCCAGTATTGTACAAGTGCCATACCAGATCTTATAAAAGGCTCAAAACATGTTATCATATTATCAGATCTATGAAGGGCAGAATGTTTGTTAACTCCATTCCAGAGCAGGAGATTGAACCAAGGGCCATCCCAGAACGTATTACCTCATTGAGGCAGGTACTATTGTTAGCTTAATGGCTCGTAGTTTGCTCACCGGAAACAAAACCTTCTTTGGATATCAAAGCCGCTCGATAGCTGGACTTGCAACGATTTCAACGTTAGGCTTGGATTCTCGAAAGAGCTTCTTGATGTGCTCTACCCAAGGAAGAGAAGAATATGCATAACATTAGAGGTGCGGATGTGTTCTGCACTCGTGCTGACATGGCTTTTTCGTCGGATGGAGCTAATTTACTACATTTCTGCAATAATTCGATAGCTTTAAAACTAATTCAGTTGTTAGGCGCACTTTTTCGTTACGAAAAATTAGGATCTTGCTGAAGAGATTTTGCAAAGGCATTTTCAATGAAAAAGGACCAAGCCTCTTGAAAATTCACACTTTTCGATGGAGAAACAGAATCCTTGGAGTAAAAATAACTTGTCAACCCTTGTTGCGCATGTACATCCCCTATCTTGCAAAAACTAACTCGAAAATGCATATTCTACTATATAGAATTTTCAGAAGAAACCATGTGCTAATTTTTAGATTTTATGCGTCGAAAGCGTAGCGAGAACTATCATTATTGCGTGAAGAAGTGCTTTGGAAAAAATTATTATTAGTGATCCATATTCTGCATCTTAGTGATATTCTAGAATTTTGGCAGCAATATTTATACATCAATTAACACTTTATACAATAAGTTTCGATAATCAATAGTCTGGCTCTTTGGAATTCCATCAGGCTATAAAGCAATATTTCTTAATTTTATCTGCAGGCATGACACTACTTTTCACTTAAAAATTTATTCAGGCATACTATTTCTCACAAGTTACGATTAGAACTTTTACCGTAGCCTGGAAAGACCTCACCCTAGTTGAATGAAACTTCTGACATAAGTGGAAGAGGTTATCCATTGAAAGCAAATGGCCTCCAGAAGGTCTCTGTTATACGGACATACCACCAAAACCACCTAAACGTAGTGACATCAGAGCATTTTGATGAGGTGGAAAATGCGCAAGGTGTGGTGAATTGCACTGGAGATATTCAACTTGAATGTACATGAAGCACATAAATATAGTGAGCATGTCCTGTGGCAAAGGACGCCACCATAAAATGTCTTCATAGCGGATATGTAGAAAGTTCATAATCATAAAATGATGTAATAAAGTCTTTTCTACAATGCTATAGAAGTTCCAACTTCTGAAGTATGCTAATAATATAACTAATAATATAAAATAAGTGTTATTGATAAACTACTTCTCCCATGCTGTGTGTAATGTCGTTCTTGATACACTATCCACTGTCTTTTACAGCTTAGTTAAAACCACGTACTTGATAACTAAAACTTATAATTCGAAATTATAGTATTTCTACTGCTTATTTCGCAGTGTTATGATGTTACTTATATAACTTGAGAATTGAGTGGTGAGCAAAAACACGGCCTCAGCCGGGAATCGAACCCACCCGCGTTTCATCCTAACCGGGGACGCGTGATCTAACCAGTACACCACCGAGGCACATTTGCACAACCACTCATTCTTCAACATCTCTATGTTAGTTATCAGCCACCAACCTTTAGCAGGTTTGGTCGGATAATCAATTCTCTAAGTTATATAAGTAACATCATAACTGCGAAATAAGCAGTAGAAATACTATAATTTCGAATTATTATATATAACAATAGTCTTCAGCTTAAAGGGATTTATAAAGCGAAATCGCATATCCGACCAAACCTTTTAAAGGTTGGTGGCTGATAGCTAACATAGAGATGTTGAAGAGTGAGTGGTCGGGCAAATGTGCCTCGGTGGTGTAATGGTTAGAGCACACGTCCCTGGATAGGATAAAACGCGGGTTCGACTCCCGCTTGAGGCCGTGTTTTTGCTCACCACTCAGTTCCCCAAGTCATATGATTAAAATTTATTCCACCAACGGTTCGACATCTTGATGTTCTTCAGAGCTAGAGATTTGAGTCACTTGCCCGCACACGCGCGTCCTCATTGTGGATCTTTGCTTTTTTTTGGCGTTCGAGTCGAATCTTCTACGGTGGAACACCTCCCGAATAGATAAACTCGCGCCGCGATACCCTTATAAAAAAAGATGTCCCGTATGATGGTAGTCCACTGGTAGTGACCCGTTTTCTCTTGACGATTACGGAAGTCGGAGTCATTATCAACTAGCACCAAATGTAATAATATTGTGGAAACCGACTTTCTTTAAACCTTGGCATTACCATTAAATATTAGCTCCTTTGATGATTCAGTTAATTCTATGAGGTTGATGAATAAAATTTTTTCATGCCAACATAATGCCGAGGTTGAAGTAGAATCGTTATCTCTTCACGAAAAGCCTAAGTGAAAGAGGTGATGCTCAACAATTTACTAGAGAGGAAATAATCCACTTGGCTGGTCTTCTACGCTATAGGGAAATATGGAAGTTCTACTGAGGTCCGTTAAAAGCACTCGACGACCGACGGGATGAGAAGTGACAAAAAATGTTCGTTCTGGATTTTGTAAAAGATTAAAATATCTTTTATTTAAATGGTTTTGAAAGCTCGCATAAAACGGTTTAGTGTGATAACATTTTTTTAGCCCTTTCGCTTTTCATGTCCTTCATGTTTTCACGTAGCACCTGTCTTTCGGTTCAACCGAGTCCTTGCGTACAAGGAAATCGGCGCCGAACATGATACACTACTTGCCCGGTGATAAGATCATCTGACCATACAGTGACAGTCGATTGCTCAGTGGCTGGTAAAAACAGATATAGCAATACCTTTCTATTCGACTGTTTTTTGAGACCTCGCTCAGAACAGCATAATCTGATAACATATTTTAAACCTTTCGTGAGGTCTGCTATGGCACTTATAGTGTTCAATGTATGTCTCGGCTTTCATGTCCAAAGGTTCTGCTATATTTGTTTTACTGGGTGTCGAGAAATTGACTGCCACTGTAATGCCAGGTGATTTTTCCATCGGGAGCGCAGTTTAAGTTGTTTGACTCCGATTCCCTCATATGTTGGGGCTCTGTTGAGCCAAAAGGCATGTGCTACTGATAAAACTTGATATGAAAGCCAAAATTTAAGTCTAGCTAGACAGGTGCCATATTATACCTCATTAAAGGCTTAAAATCTGTTATCAGGTGAGAGTATAATAGAACCAAATGACTTACGCCGTAATATCCTTTATAAAACTTATTGACATTCGTTTAATGCTGAAAGCAGCGTAATTGCATAATAGACGAATGCTTTTTTCACTCACAGTATAATGGGCCAGAAACATGTGAGAATGTATAGCCCCTTGAGAGCCAGCGTTGACAGGCAAGCGGCGTCGCGCCTTCGCATGCGCGGCAGTCGCAGGAGGCCGCATCCGCATGTCTGTACAAGCATGTCTGGTTGTCTGCACCCACTTTCCCCCAAAACTCTGCGCCAACATTACTATCTGAGCAGATTTGACGTCGTGCGACACTGTACGAAACGTACCGTTTGGTTCCAAAATGGATAGAAAAACATGGAGCATCAAGAAGAAGCAAATACAGAATTTTTGCATCAAACATGGTTAAAAAACCTAATAAAATTACAAAAACCACTCGCTACAATTCCAACAACCGTTCCAAAGAGTCACAGAGAAGCTCTGATCACCGTGCACACGCGTCCAACACAAATTTTGTGATGACATCATTCCATTCTTGAATTCTTAATGATTGAGAAACATAAAAATGATACTAATGTTTGAAATTCCACCAAATGTGCTTACTGCTCTTCTGTAATTTTGTATGGAGAATACAATTGGATACTTATGTGACCACGAAGTGCATCTCTGTTAGAATACAAAACGACAAGAATAGAGCAATGGTCTACCAATTAGTCTTGAATGAACAACGACCCATTGACCTTCTGAAGGGCCATTACACGGTCGTAAATGGGTCGTATATTATTACAGCTCAATGTAGACAATCTCTGTTGTCTAGACGGTCACCATTAGATTGATTTTTACTTTTCCTTTTCTGGAGTGTACCCGTTAAGGCCCTCTCTCTGCCCGATGACCAATTGCGAGCAGTCTCAAACAAAAGTTACAAATCGCTGTTCCTCAGAACGGCGCTAAAAGTTAGCGTAACTTATTTGCCAAAACATGACGATTCAACGTAGATTTCCAACACAGAATAGCGACAGAGTGGTACAGATGGGAAATTTCTGATGATAGCTTCAAGTCCGTCACCTCGTACTCAGCACCTTCTACTCCTCTGTTGCAAGCGCTCGTGCAATAGCACTTCCCCATTTCGGTGTTCTCTTTTTGCCACTGTCGTAGACCGTTTAGTTTCGGTTTGGTCAAGGTTAACCCAACTATTGATCCCGACTTTGTCCTCGGTTTCCTTACCCTGGACATTAAATGTTTCTGATCGACTATTGATTCCGCCCCGAGTGGTGCCTTGTTCGCTCGAGAAATCGGGGTCAGTACCACTTCAATCGCATCTCCCATGCGTGTTATTCTTGCGCTGTTATGCATATTCTCCAATAAAGGTAAGAAAATTCAAAAACCGCTAAAAAAAGTGCTGGAAGTTCGCTGAGAAATGTTTGAATGCTTGTGGTTTTGTTGTCGTGCTCTTCGATCTGACAAGACTTTCGTAAGTGAAAAACATTTTTTTAGAAGCTTTTCTAACCAGTACACCACGTAGTTGACTAGCCGAACTCATTGTTTATAGAGAGCTTTCTTGGAGAACTCACAGGAATGACCTGTCGGATTCTGTTGAGGAAAGTCTCTATCGCTTGTAGCCCTCAACAGTTTATCGTAGCCAATTCGAACAGTGCTCATTTTAATCTCAGACGTTTTCGCTGTTTCACTTTTCCCTTTCTTCCCTAAGACTTTTTCAATCCGACGTTATTTTCTTGGCTACAGGTTCTGATCCATTTGTTCACAATCCTTTGTGCCATATGAAAGATCTGGACTATCAATGATCTAGACTTTTCTATTTATCTACGGTAGTTTGTAGGGGAAAAGACTGGCTCTTCTTTTTTTTCCAAAACCGACTATCTATTAAAAACCGCATGGACTGAGAAATCCGATACATTTTCTTTGATAAGCGAATGCGTAGTTCAAATGATAATATTTATCTAATACTATAATATACGACAATAATGATACATAGCCGACGTCTCGCCGAATTCGCTTTCTTCACAACGTGGGAAAGGTCAAATTGGTTCGCCATCTACTCAGTCAGGTATTTAATCTCAGAAAAAAGACGTAATAAAGAGGAAAACACTTTTAACGCTTCTCTTCGCCAGTGTTCTGAAAAGAACGCCTTTACTAGGATATCCAAAAAGTTGTTCATAACGTCTTTCTGCTCGTGTCACGAAGATATCAGACTGAATAGACTGCGAATCATTGTGACTTTGAAAAAAACCATGACGCGTTCTGGAATCGTCGTTCACTAAGTTTTGGCACTAGAGCAATAAACACCAAATTTGTTGAAAAGAACTAATTAAAATTGCATGGAATTGTTACCCTTTAATTGCGCATTTTCTTGCGAGAATTCTGGTATATAGCTTGCCTATACTTCCCTCAAGATTGAGCTGTCTTGGGAACAAATTCGCTTGCTACTCATGCTCGAATAGCGCGTAGGGTGAAATGATAGCGAAGCGGAGCGCGAGATTAATGGAGCTTCTCGTGGACGGCCCAGGAGCAACTAATCTTCCAAATCGATATATGAAAATGGAGAAAACTTATCTTGATTAGCTGACGCGAGGTTGATAAAACAGTTGTAGAAATTCGGCTGACGTTTCGGCGACCCGCCTTCTTTAGAGCCTGGACGTATATAGTATTAGTCTATTTGAATGATCGGATGGTCTTATTTATATGCTGCCTAGGTCACGTTAGAAGATCAAACGAAGAAAGGGCGCGAGATCTCGCGTGATGGTGACGCACTCGTCCTTCCGATTCATTTCGGGGTTTTGGGCGTTTATCCAAATCGTTCTCTCCAGCTTTGAACTTCGCTCATCACTTCCTAGTCGTCCTTTCTGCAACCGTATCATTGTCCCGAGATCCATTAATCTTGCGCGCCGCTTCACTAGCATTCTCTCCTGCGCGTCATTCGTGCATGACTAGCAAGCGAATTTGCTCCCAAGACAGCTCCATTTTGAAGCAAGTATAGGCAAGTTGTACATCAAAGCGTCCGCAATAAAATGCGCAACTGAACTCCATCAAAGTCATGCAGTTTCAATTACTTCTGTTTAGTAAACTTGGTGTTTATTGCTCCAGTGCCAAAACTTAGAAACGACCTAATATGACAGTCCTGCATTATTGCATTCGATAAAACTATTATTCTGAACCTCGTCTCTGCTTATCAGAAAGAAATCTCTAATTTGTTGCAGCTCCACCGGCATCGATACTCCCCCATCAACCTGTTCTATCTCTACATTTCTATCCGTCATAGTCAACTGTAAGCCCGCACTGTTTTTGAGTCACTCTCAAGTTTATTAACTTGTATCGAATTTAATGACTTGTTTCACTGGAGGTCCTTACACTCCAATTTATTTTCCGTTTCACTGCGGTGACGATTCTTTACGAATTATCTATCGCTTCAACGGCTAAAAACACACCCTTAGAATGGCTCAACATAAAGGTGTTATTCACAAATTTGTGGGTCGAGAATTCTACCAAGTATAATCGTCATTTCGTTTACCGGTCAGTGTGTCTTCACTTCTATGCAGTACATTGATTGTCCATGAGACGGTGCCGGGTAGAGAAGTAAGTTCCAGAAGGGTGAAGTTTTCGAAACATTCATGGAAAAGCTAGTGCAGTCACGTGAGATTTGGTTCTCCTGTAAATGAATCAAGTACACATGTAAGTTGGTCGTTCTATCGTATGGTCCAAACGTGGTAGAAAATCGAACAGTCTACTCTATCTTTTGGCTATCCTGTTCCGAGAAATTTGTGTCGATGCTCATAATAGATTTTCTTTTATTATGAATTGGGTTTTGCAAGACCTGAATTGAGAGGCTTTTCACTTGATCAAAAAGTACGATTGAACAAATTCCAGAGATGGAAATTATGGTTGGTTATAAGGAAATCAGATGTTGGCCCATTTCTTTCTACCTGTGTTTTCGCAATAACGCAGCCGAAAATATAAGCGATTACAAGATATGAAAAGACTTTTCGTCATGCTTGTTTTATATGTATGAAGGCCATCTATTTGGCGCTAGTGAGAAAGTTCGATTTCCTAGTCAATTCGCTGCTCGAGAAGGTCTTTGCATGAACTGACGTTAAAAGCAGGCGATAAAGTCTTCTTTACATAGAAACTACAAACATGGAGTATGAAGAGGATCCGGTATAGAAAGAATTAGAACGTAATAATGTAAGCAGGTCTTGAGTAGAGTCAACAGATTCACTCGAACTGATACGCACTGCTACTTAGCTATTGTTCTTGAATCGCACCGAAGTGTATACCACTTAGAAGAGTTTTGCTCCACATCTGTGGTGTTCTTTTTCAATTGAATTTTTTCCTGGTGAAAACAGATCAAATTATAAAGGAAAGCCGAGTATTTGGAACTTACTGTGGGGCAGTTAACAAAACTTCACTGATAAATCATCCGCTAATGAAGAAAAAGTCGTACCATTTTTTAAATTATCCTCTGATTCTAATAGCTTTCTTATTTTTGACGGTTTTACAGTGGTGTAATGTTTGAAATGAATACGTTAGAAGTTTGAGAGTTATACCAAAAACATGAAGCCAGGTGGGATCTGAGCCCTCTTCTCATCGACACCGAAGGCGCGTGATACCACTACACCACATGGGCCACCGCTTTGCTAGCAATTTTTTTCGATATGAAGTATTGAAGCTGTCAGCAACCAATTCTTAGTAATTTTGCTCTCTGATTTTGATTTTATGTTACCTTACTACTGTTTTAGAACATTTTGAAATGGAGCGTTCATTTTTTTTGGATAATGAAGGGCAGTAGAAAAAAAACTACTTGCTAACAGTTTTTAGAGTTCAGCGAATCAGTTGCTCTCGTTTCAGTGCGCAATGAAGATGTAGTCGGTAATGGGAAAGTGGAGGACTCGATTCCGGTGATCGAAATTCGAGGTGAGGGCAAGCCAATGAGTGCCGCTCAAATTCGCCACCTTGAAGAGCTCAGCAATGGTGGACCACTGGATATCAAGGTCCGTACTTCAGCTTATGGCTAGTAGTTTCTAGTGGAAGTTGAGTAAAATAGGGCTGAACACTAAGAAATGTCCATATGTGAAGTGACTTCAAAATTTGGGTCACGTTATGTGTTTCATCATAGTAAGATGTTTGCTTTCGGGGAAATCAATTTGAGTAACGTGAGGTAGGAGAAAAACATTGATTAGTCGTAGAGTATGCCGAGATATAAAGCTCAAAGGTTGATTTGTATGGATACAAAAATCCTATCCATACTAATTTGTATGGTCTTTCTGCGTGAAACGAAAACTTGCTAGAGTCTTCTTTTCCTTTCATGTAGAGAACTTTTTGATTCTGTGTACTTTAGATAGAAAGAACTTGGGTTCCAGCGAACTGTGAAACAATGGCTAAGAGAAAGGACTTTGTTACCTTTCACTACAAGGTGACTTTTGGATTTTTGATTATTGCGTTTAATTCATTATGCGAAATAATCATTTCTGAGCCACGCATGCCATGTGGTCTGTTATAAGGGCTGACTTATAGAGCCCGGCACACGTGTTGCAATATTGACGGTCTCATCACTCGGGCGCTACACTTCTCGTCTTTTGCCAATCCTCTCGGTGCTCTCAGTTCCCTATATTAAGAGCAGGCGACGACGAACATTTTACGCTGTATGTCAAGCGTAATTATCACTTAAACACACAGTGTTGTACACTCGATTGCTCTTGGCTGCTATCATACCTTTCTTTTCGAGTGTTTTCTCATGACCACGAGAGGATTGGCAAAAGACGAGAAGGGTACCACCCGACTGATGAGATCGTCAAGGTTGAAACACGTGTATCGGGCTCTATAATCAGCCCTTATAACAGACCATATGACATGCGTAGCTCAACAATGATTGTTTGACATATTAAAATTTGAGCTGTGGTCTTAAAAAACACTCGAAAAGAAAGGTATTTCGTTCATTGTTTTATTGGGCTAGCGAATTTTCGGTTTTATACAGCTCTGTTTACTAATCAAAAATACAGTGAGACCGAATTACCGAATTGGTGAGTTCTGGATAACGCTCTACTAATGATGGAGATTTTATCCGACTTCTTCAAGGTGTTTACTGAAGATGGAAAAAACGTCCATCAAACGTATGGTGACAGCCCGGTGACGATTCAGCTAGGAGTGGGTATGGCAATGCCTGGTCTTGACAAGGTATGACAGCAGGAGAGGTTCTCAATTGAGCGTTGCCTGAATTCGTCTTATTGATAAGCGCACTTTAAAGGGTTTGAAAAGCATGTGTGCCGAGGAACTGCGCAAACTGCATGTGCCGTACAGGCTGAGCCGGAAGAACAAGAGTAAAGGTGAGAGTTCAGAGTGAAACTTAAGTTCTTCTTCAAACACTTTTTTCACCGGGAGCGCAAAACAGAAGTTTCGATTTCTGCTTGTTAATCGAGATGCACTTTTCTCATAAGCTATGCTTTACAAATAAAAAGGTCTCCTACTTAAATCTCACCTCTATCACAAATGAATCCTTTGATCAAAGACGTCTTTGTGAAAATTATTGCTGGAAATATTGATACTAAATAACTTTGACTCATATGAACATTATAGTGCTCCTAGCGTTTGGATCTCTAACTAATATATGCAGTGAAGTTAATGCACACGTCAATTGTTAACTTATGCCCACTAAGTCTGCATTTTTCTGCCCAAAATTCCTTATTTCAAACAAGGAAAAGAAAACTTACATTACAATAAAACAATCACCTCAAGAAAAACTACTCTATCTCGATTT
Organism: Parelaphostrongylus tenuis; assembly: GCA_019055375.1. Taxonomy (NCBI): domain Eukaryota; kingdom Metazoa; phylum Nematoda; class Chromadorea; order Rhabditida; family Metastrongylidae; genus Parelaphostrongylus; species Parelaphostrongylus tenuis. Next base: position 83,071 of record JAHQIW010003830.1, read on the forward strand.
TGCTGATTACTCAGTTATAAATAAATATCGATTTTGGTTCACATAAAGTCGAGTTCAAACTAGGCGTTCTGAGGAAGGGCCACTCATACTGTGATTGGAAGGGGTGGAATAGGTTATAGTAGCAGCAATGATTGCATGTAATGTCTCGCGATGATCACCAGTTGGATTAAGGTGGACTCTGGCAAAGTCTCTATTCATTTCCGCTGCTCTGTTTTCTTTTTCTCACTCTGTTACTAACAAAACTGCTGAGCCAATTTTTGGCAACGTCCCCGATTGTTGATCATCGACGCATAGATCGGGACTTCGGTTTCCCCTCTTGCAGTTGAGTGAAAATGGAATGCTTCCCTCTTCTCCTCTTTTTCTCTCACGATCTCACATATGATGACACTATGTGATTTTTCATCCTACTAATGTAGAGTTCAAGTTCTCACGGTACCGTTGAGGCAGAAGACACTTTGTAATCTAAAAGATGGACGTCGAGGGTTTTTTATCCTCTTCAATACATTCAGTGCCTTTGAAAGTTGTGTTTGCCTCTGATGAAGCTATCCACTTCTTTTGCCTGATTCTGTACCAAAGCTAGCCTCGTGATGATTTATCTCATTGAAATAATTAGATTCTGAGCACCCATAACTCGTTCCGCTAAGAGTGAATGATGACTTAAACACGAATTCGTTTGTTATACATATCTGATGGAGGAGATAACGAGACATATTCGAATTGCACTTTGTAGTGGTGATCAGTCCTAAATTAGTTCAATGGTCAACGATCGCTTTTTTTGGACACGAGTTAACATTTTCGTCGAGAATGTCTGTAAATATTTGCTTCAAAATCTAGCTAAGTCGACTAGTGTGATATGGGCCTAGTACTAGACTCGCATATCAAGTAGAGAATCTGTCTTACTTCTTGCTAGACAGAATTTTGGCGACAGGATAAAGTAGAGGAAATTAGAGCATGGAGTGCGAGTGGCGAAGGTGTCAAAGCCTCGTTCTATATCAGCAGGATCTGAAATGAAAACACTGTATCTAGATATCTTTCGATTCGCTCCTCTAGCTTAGATGTCTGAGTTTTTTTCACAGATTCTTTCTGCCACTTACGACACAGACTTCATAGCAGACACTTTTTGTAGCTGGTATTTATAGATTTCGTTTTTTAGCTCATAAAACTTTATTTGTATCACAGTCAAATACACTTTCCATTACTTTTTCTGTCCAAACGGATCATCGTTCGAAGAAAAGATGTGGTAAAAAAATTTTGTTTATCTGGTAAGGTCCTTCAAGGTGAAGCTAGTGGTGATCAACCGAGTCTTCCTCAATATGCCATCGTGAGTGACAAGAGAACCTTTTCTACCCTGTCGTTGGACCTAATCTCCACCTATAGAAGACAGAACGAGACTGCTCAGTCTTTGTTGGTGACCCATTGGAAAATAGTTCCTATCCTGCTTTATATTTTACTGGTTTTTCACACAGTGCTGTAGGTTTCTATGAAAATTTTCAGAAGGACGTTGCGCATCGCTCTCTCCATCTAACGCTAACATTTGTTTCCACAGGATGTAAATGCCTAAGAAAAGTAATTGAGGATACTGCTTCCGTTTGAAGTGAAGGTTGAAGACAGAGCACACCCTGGTGAAATGATAGGATTTCTCACATAATAATGTGATTGGCAACCGACATGTGCGCAAAAAATCTATGTCAGAGATGTGTCATGACAGAATCCTTCTCCCACTGACGTCTAAGTCTCGTTGTATAATTGCTGTACGTCGATCTTTCTTTTTTCTTGCTCTCTTCCACGACGATCACGTGGAACAATATGTAATCTGGAATTCTAAAATGATCGAAAAGATTGGTATCAGCGGAGAATTACAATGTTTTGTAAGCACTGCATAGAGTAGTATCTGTGGTTCGTAGAAGTGTTTCTCTTGTCCATTTCTAAATGCTTATTATGCATCTTGTAACAATTTATTTCAACCTAACTTAGGGCGACATATCGTGCGGTGTGCTGAAAATACGATCATAGCCCAGTATCCAGGATTGCACCTACATGATGTTAATAATTGTGACCTTTACAGGAATAATAATGACATCAGTTTAGATATAATCTATCCTTCTACATATTTTGCAAATTTGACCACTGTTTCCATCGTTTTCTTTTCAAGCAGCCGCCACGCATGGAAATAAGCAAATTCGGATTTGAAATTCGCTGCGGCTCCAAAATTTGTCGTTTTCCTTAGTTGCTGAAATGCGGTAAATCGTGGCTCTCCTTATAATTTTATGGCAGCCGGACTGAGGGATTCCCAGGAGATCACCACTGGAAGTCGTTGATCTTTGGGAATTTTTTGCCTTTCAATGAACCCTTTCAAGAAGACAGCGATTTGATGAGCAAGTCTACTAATGGTCAAAAAGAAAACAATATAATAGACCAAATTATGTTAAATCAATTGATAATCACAAAAGATACTGATCAAAATAATAGTAATACTATTAATATAGTGCGGGTAAATAATAGTAGTAACAAAAAACTCAATAAATAATTGAATTTACGAATCTATACTTTTCAGTATGGAAGCATATTCCGAACGATGAACACTGGCTGGTTTTCAACCTGGAGATGCTCACTGTTGAACCATACTCTCTGCAACGCCAATTCGCCTTCCTCGACGTCGATTCCAAAGGAAAATTGACGGAATCTGGAGTGGGTATCTAAATCATGAAGCTTTTTAAGTGTTTGTGCTTCGGAGAATTAATGTGAGTCACTTTGTTACTTGTAATAATCGGTACTGAGACTGCTCATTTTCTATCTTGTTGACATAGATTCACAGTTCTTGCTGTCTGAATGGAAAAGAAAAGCGTTCACATCGGTATAAATGATCTTTCTATAGGAACAAACTTTCTGTGCAGCGCACCTTACCGCCCACTAGGAAACTCTGGCGACGATGGTAGACAAATGTGAAATGACAAATGTGGGTAGTGCCATCATAGGAATCAGGACTATGTTTACTGTAAGCATGCTCAGATGTCGAAAGTATAGCGGATGGTGTAATAACGCTTTTTGTTAGTGATTCGAGCGATACATTTCATTAGTTCACGGCGAGGATTACAGAAAAAGATGGTGGAGGGCAACAATATCAAAAACAAAATCTAAAACTAATATATAAAATGAGTCCCGATTAACGGTGGCGTCGCATTAGGTCTCCAACTAAGTTTCCGAACTTGATCCGAAAATCCAAAAATTTTATTTCCACTGAGTAAGCGAAAGTATCAAATAACAATAATTGAAATAATCTCTGTCTGCCTGGATGCAGTGCTGCCAACGCTCCGATAATAAATCAGTTCCGCGCTTATGAAACTCATCATTCTTTGATGCAGACCAACCAGTTTCCCGACGCAAATGAATGATATCACGCAATTTCTTCTTGTCCAACCAGTGCTGCAATGATCTGGAGAGATGGAAATCTGACGGAGACAGACGTCTGGCGAATACGGCGGATGATCCAAGTGCTCCCAGCCCAAATCGGCCAACTTCTTCGTTGTTGCTTTGGCAGCTTGTGGCTTTGCATTGTCTTGAAGCAAAATGACTTGGCGACGGAGGTGACGTGGGGCTCGTAAAGCAGTAAGTTGCGAATGGACTTCTCGTAACGGCTCCATTGCTGGACAAATAGGTGCAAAAATATACCAAACGGTGCGCAAGAAAATTGTGCACAAAATAGGTGCAAGAAAAATTTGTTTTTGTGGAAAAATTTTTATTTTCCGGATCAAGTTTGAAAAAAATGGAGACCTAATTCATTTCTCTTGATCTTTGTTTGCTCATCGTCTTCTCTATGGAGATTGCAGCGACCACAAAGTTCTATTACTCTTGAACTTCCATAACCACACAGCAAATGGCACCAAATAAAGATCGGAAGAGATATTGCCAATGTTCTAAAAGTCTTGACGTTGCTGATGCGTAACTGATTTCAATCGAGCAAGTCACAGTAACCCTATTCTTTTTCTGAGAAATATATCAAGAAATAGTTTTGATAGTTTTCTGTTATGCACACCTTGTTTCGGCTCTTTGAGATGAACGCGTTTTCTGATTAGTCTTAGGGTTTTGGCATTCATCTGATAGCTTAATTCCAAGAGTTTCAAAAGTGTACTTCATTTTTGAAACGGCTTTTTATTGCGTTGTTATGGTGTTTATAATATTTTTTGTCCACACTCAAGCATTTGTCGCTGAACAGAACCTTTTTTTAGACTATCAGTAATCAATCAATAGCTCAAATTACGACAGTTTCGATGATATGTCTGGTTTCCTGAATAAATTCTTTAGTGCGCTGTAGGAGCCAAACTAAAATCGGGTTTCGCAGATTTGGATCATTTTCACGTACCCTGTTTTGGTCTCTTGGAAAAAGCAGGCTTTCTGATTTTTCGAGTTTTATCAATAAGTCGATAGCTTAAATCTCGGGAATTTCAACGACGTAGTTTATTTCTAAATTAGCCTTTTTGATGCGTTATAACAGTGAAATAATATTGTTTCACGCTCAAGCATTTTCCGCTGAACAAATCCTCAGGCTTTTAGCAATCAGTCGATAGCTTTAATCTCGATGATTTCAATGACATGATCGGCTTTTGAAGAAGAGTTTTCAGTGCGCTGTAGCAGCCAAAAGAAGATTGATTTCCGCAGAAAACCGTCATATTCCAAAAACTGCGGCGTCTTTGTGCAAGTGTTGTCAATTCCCATCCACATATCGAAGCAGAGAGTGCGCACTAACTGCGAATTCCAACCTTCCTTCTGCTGCTACAGCGCACTCAAGTTATTTTTTGAAAGACCATATATGCAATTGGAATCGCTGAGATTTAAGCCATCGAATGGCTATCAAAAGTCTGGAGAAATAGGTTTCTCCAGCGAAAATACCTGAGTGTGAAACATAATCTTATTTTTACTCGCGCAGCGCAATAAAGAGGCTTTTTAAAAGTAAAAGATGTTTTCAAAATTTTTGTAAAAATCGAAAGAGCACTAGTGCTCTAAAAAAATCTGGAAAACTCGTTTTCCAAAGGGTCGAAACAGAGTGCGGATAGTGGAAAAGTACTCTTGTTTTACTATTGCTTTGTGACCCCATAGAAATTTAACAGAAATTTTAACTGGTCTCTAGCATTCGCAGTTATATGCAAGCTTTTCATCTTTTCGGAACATCCAGTTCGTGAATGAGGAACGATGAATGCTAACGAGTCGTACAAGCCGTCTTATGCCTTCCGAGAGGAGTCATTTTGTGATTGTAGGCATCACTTGCTTTAATGGGCAGATTTTCTGGTATCTTATAGCTTTTGATTCGTGCTTATCTGGCTACAAAGGATGTCAATTATTTTTCTATCATACTAACGGACTCAGAATATCTGGAGGTGTTACACGATTAGACAACGTGGCTACAGTACTTGATGTACACGCGCTTTTCTGACTACTTATTTTCTTCTGTGGTTATTTTCCGGCCACGGTTCCTCTGAGACATTCTTCGCCTCCTCAAAACTGAAAAAAATGTTGCTGATCTCTTTTCATATGCACCAGGCAACATGTTTGTGGATTGTTTCCAATGTGTTCGGTTGGAATTCGAATTTGTTCTTTAGCTAATGAAATGGTTGACGAAGATGAAAAAAGACTACGGAAAGACGTGGAAAAATGAGGATATCGATAACGTGTCCGCCGTAAAGTACTACATCAGGTACACTTTTTTCAATTCAAAGTGATTTTGGGCTGCATACTACGAGGTACTTTAGCTACATATAGATCTGTTCTTATCAACAGCGTATATCATCGCGTTCAGATACTTTGATATCAATAAAGATGGAGAAATTGACGAAGAGGAGTTCACAAAAGTAATGAAAAGAGACGAGACGTTTATGGAACGCACCAAATCGAAGGCCAAAGGACGGAAGAGAGATCCGGGACTTGCTTGGATACTCGACTTCGACAATGATGGCGTCGTAAGCTACGAGGTGAGGTGGACTGAGCTTCACTTAACAATCCTTTAACATTTGTACAAATTGCTTCACTTCGTCATCGAAGTCATTACGAGTCTGATAGAGATTACTTCGTCAGCAGCATTAGAATATAGAACTAATGTGATTTTTATTTAGGAAGTTGACAGTGCACCCGAACTTTTGGAAAAAGGTCCTGAACAACTACCCGTCTTCAAGGACGAGTTGTGACGCAGACGCTAACTTGTGATGTTTAGTAATAATAGTGATAAATAATTAATAATCAATAAACTTGATCACTTCTTAATGTACAATGCTTTCTACATGAAAAACGAGTGCGAAGAGAGGAAAAAATAATTCACGTGTGATCCTCTTTATCATCTAATCACATAGGCTACCAATCTTCAAATGTTCAATTAGATTTCAGTTAAAAATCATCATTTCAAATAAATATTCCTGAGAATTTTTATCTTCTTCATACTTTCTTGTAATATTCGAGATCACAGCGATTAAGTTGGAGGCAACAAATTATCCACGGAGGCATTTCTACTTCTTATCAACTAGAATTCTTTTTATTAACCGTTTTTAGCTCCGGTGTGATGTTACGGATATATACCTAATATTGTTGAGTGATATGCAGAACCTTGGACGGAGGACGAAATTCAAACTCGTAATTCACCCTTTTCGGGGCGCGTGCTAGACATTGCACTACCGACTCTCGTTCTAACATTACTCTTTCTGCGATACATTTGGATCGTTCTGTTAGCAACCCACCGTCAACGGTTATTTCTATTTCTTTGACTTAGCGGAAAGGACCATTGTGTTTTGGAGTCACCTTAGGCTATAAGTTAAAAAATTACGTGAAGCAGATTTTCATCTCAAGGACCTTGCTGACCTTAACAAATCATTATGTAATGTCTATGGAGCTACGTAGTAGAGTCGCTAAAATACTGTTTAGTATACAGAGTGCTCAAAGGATCCAGACGATGAATTGATACTGGATTGGTCACACCATAATCATTCCATGAAGTCTGGGAAATTGATACCAGAGTTATTCAGGACAACGTTCACGTACGGTTATCCGAGAATTCAGAGAGAAACGCTTCGGCCAGCTCAAGTGACATTTACGACGGCAATGAAAATTCTTGAAGCAGGAGCTAAACTCATAAGAAATTTCGAGAACTTTCCAGGATAGCGCCTGCAAAGGAGCGAATCAAATGCATGAAGAACTGAGATCCGCGTAATAAAGTACAAAGCTCTCGGCGTTGATCAATCTCTGAGGGATACGACATGCATTCTTTCTCAATTTTCAACTTCGTTTGAAGTGATTGAATGCATATCTGGCCTTTACAGTGACTCGCGGTGGCCTACTGCTGAACCAAGTCAGTGCTGCTTATCCTCCTAGACAACTCTGAGAACAGTCTGGTACCAATCTACCGACCCCGGTAGGATGGGTGGCTTGGTGAGCCATGAGCGCGAGATCGAACCACTGACCTCGTGTGCGACTCAGATCGCCTCTAACCACTGCACCACATGCGCTCTTCGCGTAATAAGAAATTAATTTTATGCCAGAATGGAAGATTTTTGGGTTTTGTCTTATGACGTGAACTGAAATGTCCCATGGAGCTTCACAACAGCAGTGCTGTTCTACAGGTTTATTCTTGGTTGGAGATAGAAGCATATGAGGAGTTAAACGAGGACAGCTGGTTGGCGTTTATGCTTGTTGTACGCGTCCTCATCAACATTTTTCGATATGATGTGGACAGCTTTTTGAAGTGCTGTGTCATCCAATGAGTGGCTTTGAATGGGCGGTATGCACGTATTCATGGCAGCTGAACTGACATCCACCATTGATTTTCATCCTATCGTTTCCGCTTGGTGGTCGACTCGAAATTCGTTTTCTTCTAAGCATGAGTTACCAAGTACAGTTCGTCTGTATCGGACTCATTATACTTCACTGCATTACTGCTGGGTTATCCAACGTGGAAGACAATCGTATAATGGAGCGAACATCCGAAAAAGTATGAAGTTTTGTGATTTTGAAATTTTTTGGAACATTATTTTACTATCCTCGAGGGCAAACTTTGAGTAAATAACTACGGCAATATTCACCATTCTTGAAATAACAAATATTATACAGATCTTGAATAGCACTACTGCTGCTCCCAATAATTCGACACCAACGAAGATTGGAACTTCTACCAAACCAACTTCGCATCCTTTTACAACCACTGTCCAACCAGGTGTACTCAGACCGCCAAATTTCACAACAGGATCATTTTTCAGTGAGTTCTGAGCTTATATTTCATTGTGTAGTGAATATAACATGAAAATTTCAGACACTTATCAATCTCAGTTACTCAGGTATTATTAAAAGTAATTATGCTTCGTTATTCTCCTTCTTACTTCTTGAAGATGCTGTATTTTTCGAATATAGCCCGATTTACATAGGAGTAGAATAGAATGAAAAAGTCCATTGGTTTATGAGAGTCGAACAGTCAACTCCATGTGGTATTGATTAGATTTTTTGTGAAGTTACCATGTATAATTTCTGTGAACGGTTACGATTTCGGACATGCAAAATTAATCATTTTATTCACAATACACGCATCATCTTTCACTAATGCTGATCAATCACAAAGATGAGAGAGATCGTCAGAGGGCCAAAGCGGGATTTCGGAAGTGTTGTTGAGTGTGAACACCAAGGCAGGATACTCAAATTGTTTGATTACCACTTTACTTCTTCGCTTATTCAACGAGTGTTGTTGGGATAGAGCGACTGTTTTGAGCATGAACAAAATTTTGACAAGGTTTGATATCATCGCAAACTGATTACTCATCAATGTCTATAACGAAGAAGTTTGCTCCTACATGCCCCTTCAAATCGAGAGAGGAGTGGCTTGCATTGCTTTCTTATCTGTGTAGATTGGCTTAACGGAACTCGCTCGTCACGACTTCATGGTCGTTCAGTTAACGCCGAGGAAAGCGAGATTGTCCATGAGGCCAAGATTATCGTTTGCCAAGAGCGACACTCTGTTTGTAGGTTGAGAGCATCAGAATTTCGGTGTGAATTCCCAAAGCGATAGCCTCTGAGATAAAATCTATACATCAACAACTTCGTATATGTTCATGGAAAACGAGACTTTGATTTTTGGTTATCAACTGCAAAATGAGCTAAAAGCAGAAGCCCCATATGATAGTCAGCTAAACAAAACAGCTGCCGTTATTGTTATAAATAACAAGGGAAAATCCCATGCCCAAAAAAGCAATCATGGAGCTGGGCAGCAATAATTTGGAGTGATAGCAGAGCAAAGGTCTCGGTGTTGTAGTGGTAGCACTCCTCACGGCAAGGAAACGCAAGTTCAACTTCGTCCTGAGACTCAGAATTTCGCATATCACTCAGCATTCTTGCGTAGTAACTCACTTTTGTCTGCTCTGCGAGTGAAGCACAATGAAAATGCTCCTGAAGTTGGTGAGCTGAACACCTACTTCTACTTTTGCGCTAAACCGCTTCATACGCACAAGTTGGTCATTCTTGCTCATCACAGCAACTGCTACTCTCCGCAGTATCCATTTACTTTCGCGCGTTCTTTGTTAACATAAGTTTTCAAAATAACATTTCCACTTTAGCATAAATTTTTGTAAACACAACTTATGTCGGCGTGATCCTTTCTATCAGTCACAACGGTGCCTCGAATTCTGAGCAAAGTTCTCATCAAGCCGTGTAGACAAAGTCTCCATCTCTTAATGCTACTGGCGATGATTCAAGATAGTTCATGATTGAACAAGACGACGGACACTAATTCATCCCACTGTTTTCGATTTCGGGATTCTTGGCACATTCATGAGTCGGACAACTTTTACAAAATGATTGCCGTTCTGATTTTCCGATTTCATTGAGTCGGCAGTGATGGTTTAAGAGTTTTTATAAAGTATCATCTACTCCTTATATTTAAGAATCAAAACATCCAAGTCATTCGTATTCTCTAATGGAATGCTATGATTACGCATACTAAGCAAACTATTGTCAATCTCAGTTGTCGAGAAGCAGCGAAGCAAAAATAAAGACATAATTTCACAAAAGTCGCTTAGTTGTTTCTCTTCTACAGACTCCTTTATATATTAGTAAAACTTCTTCGAATAATGTAGTGCTATATATCAACGCTCATTTTCTGCCTTTATCCTGGTATATTTGAATTACACCAAAAATCATGTCTTTGACAATTTTTCAGTGTCAAAGATTCAAATGTCCAGCAAATCCTACAAATCTACAAGTACGAATTTGAACTCAATCGTCGAAACATAGGATATGGGGCTAAAGGAGTGTTCACGAATGTACGAGAAGCAATTATAATTCTTTTCGGTTATCCGAGAAAAATGAATATTCGACCTCATTAGATGGAGAAGAATTTTTTTATAGCAGTGTCAGTAATCTATCGGAAGCTCAAATCCCTGATTAGCGCTCTTCATTGATTGTTGTTTTATGAAAGGTCTTTTCATAGCTCTGTAATAACCAGAATAAAATGATGTTTCACATGCAACACGCGTTTTTTTTTTAAATCTCGCTTATATTTCGCTGAACAAAACTCCTTCGTTAAATGCTAGTACTATTTCATTAGTGCAAGTCTCGAAGAAATCAACAATGTGATTGCGTTTGTTTGAAGCTCTTATGATAGCGCTGCAGGAAAAACAAAATACTTCCGCTTTCTACTCACCCGAGAGAGCTCTTTCTCAAGAATGTTAGCAGTCACTCGATAGCGTAAGCTTTAATGATTCCAACGCTGTGCTTATTTTTAGAGAAGACCGTTTCACTACAATGTAGCAGGACAAAGATTGAGTTCGACATATCTGGTGCACTTTTAATCGGCTAATCTACAAGTTGGGGCGTGGCGGGGCGATCGATGGACGGCCTGACGCGTTAGGCATGTGGGATGCAACTTGTTGTTGAACTGAAAATTTTTGTCCGATTGAAAGAAACTCCATATAAAATGATTGACTTAGATACTACGAGATTTTTGTTACACGTTCTTATGCTTTTCCGTGCTTGCAGTGAGTTATACGCGTAATAAAAGTGAAGGTGCGGTAGGTGTGGAACATAATTTTATTTCGCACGCAGCGTTGTAGAAGAGTCTTTTGAAAAAAAGGCCACGTAGCACTGTAGCCAGAGATTTAAGCTTTCGAATGAATACTAACGCTCCTATGAAAAATTCTTGTCCAGCGAATGAATCGAATATTCAATTGTCCACGGATTGCCGAAAAAACCACATCTTTCTATAAGCAGTGTCGTGGTCCGATCTGTCTTCGAAAATAAGGACCATCGCTAGGCCTTTCTGATGTTGACGGCACTGCTTTGAAGGCCTCGTTGGAGAAAAAATAGATGTAATCATCTCAGCTGTTTCAAAGCATCTGAAAGAAGAGGAAGCAAAGAAGCTCAGTTTAGAATATCGCAGGAATCGACAACAAGTTGTACAACTGACGTTGTGAAGGCTAAACGAACTCGGCTATGAAACTTTGCTTCATGCACCATGCCCTCCGCATCTCGCGACTAGTGAATATCAACTCCTTATACATTTTAAAGTACTTTCAACAACTTCATTGCCTTTAGAACTCTCGAAATTTGTAAAATAAAAATGAAGATGGTCGTTTCTCTTTGGCAACAATGGGCAGGTATAATGATATGTGCACATTGTAGAATATGGCTGAAATTTTGGATCAATGTAGTAGCAACTCACTACTGTACTTATCGTCACCGTATCCACTCAGACACATGACTGCTGAACTTTGTATTCATGCTTAGTTCTTTTTCTCATTAGAAGCATTTATAGAAAAACCGATCTATAGCATCGTCATGTACCACTCAATAGGCTTATCGAAGATTTCACGTCTGTCTAGGAGTCCTCAGTTGCAGTCACGAGGCAGTAGAGTATCATTATTTTCCAAGAGTCATTGACTGTGTTCACAATAAAAGAAGACCGTAGCATAGACAGATCTTGTTTTCAAAAAGAATCAACGGTTGAGTACTATTTAACAAGCAAATGATATAAGAGATGCCCATAGCTTCATATGCCGCTGTGCAAGGCGTTTACAGTATGTCAAAAAGAACGAAGAAACTTCGTATGCATATGAAGTATGAGAAAATGGGTGACCTGAAAATCTACTCAGAGGTTCGTTTATCCAGAATAACCAGTTATAAGCAATTTCAAATAGTATGAGAGTGATGAAAATTCGGTCATTGAAACATCTCCGAGTCGTTTGAGATTCCTTTGATTTTCAAAGAGTTTACTTGCCATAAACCCATCTAAGAAGTGAGTCAAATAGATTGCCGTTTCGATTTTGTGATGCCCCGATGACACGTTCTGGAAAACATCACCAATAGGATAGGCAGACTATTCTAGGAAACGAAAAAAAAGTGTTCTATGTAGAAATGGTTCTAATTTATTTTGAGCAATTTCTATTTTTCTAGAAGCAGTCCAACTATGATATCACAAAACTGATTCATTAAGTAAATTGTGTCAATGTTAGTCCAAATATGATCTCTGTCAAAAAATTTATTGTCTAATGATTATAAATAAGACAGTTAGGAAGCAGAACAGAAAAGTCAACTCATTATTTTCATGGAGTAGGTAAACTTCTACGTATTCGTTTTTGAAGGATTCAAGGCGCTGCTTGGCAGGAGAAATCAACATTTGAGACTTCAATTTTTCAAATGTTCTGCTATATTTACTCTTTCTTTCACTGAATGCTTAGGGGCATTGCTTCGAATTTTGTTTTGCATAACAGCGTGATTTTTGATTACATATAAGCTGCCGTTTTTTTTTTCAGTGTGTAAGATTTGTCAACCACCTATTTCCAGTCGGCTTCTGTCTAGCGATAACGACTGTGGCAATAGCATATGGAGCCGTTCATCTCTGGAATCGTCATCGTGCCTTAAGCCAACCATACCAGATCTACTGACTGTCAATCCAGTGCTGCCACTCGATTAGTAATCGGATGCCAGTCACATTTTTTAAAATTCGTTGGTCATTTTAAAGCACGGAGCAACAGGAATATGCATATTAAGAGATTTTATCTTGATTATGGAAAAATTTTCTCATATTCGTTCGTTTCATTTTTTGCATTGTTTTGCTTTCTTATGCAGTCGCCTTGTTCATTCCAGATTAAGTGAATTATAATACTTCGCCTTATTTTCTTAGATAATATTCCAACCATTGTTCTAAGGTCTACTTTTTCAAATTTTGCAATAAGATGTCAGAATTCTAATAGTCTTTAGCTTCGCCTATATAACAGTGTGCAGTTTTCATCTTTCTTACTTTAATTTCATCGTCCAAGCAATTTAAGATAAATGTAACATTTCAACATCTTCTCCTAATGTAATCTTCGTAACAATTTGATGTTTTCTTGGTATCCCGTCGTAATTTGATAGCTACAACAGCAGAACAAGTGCTAATTTTGCTCATCTGCAGTAGAAATCCCTAAAGTTCGTTAAAAACCGCTACAAAAGAGGCAAAATTTTCGATATGCAACTTTTGCAGAAATCATAGTTCATGTGCCGAACATGAAGCTCCTGAATGTCGTGAGCTTCCACGACCGTTTTTCCTTTTACTAGCTATTTTGTTGGTAAATAAAAATAAGACAAAGTGGTCTTTGGTAATTTCACAAATATCAGCTGTGTGTGGTTGAGATCAATCCAAACAATGATGATACTAAAGTAAACCTTGTTAGTAGTAGTAATATTCAAAGAATCTTCCACACTAACGATCAACAGATAGCAGCAGAACAACAAAGAAGTGCTTCAAAGTTTTAAGACCAACCAAAGCAGCGTTGTACGATATTTGTCTTAGGAAACAGGTGGCTTCAGAAAGTAGGCTTCCTCCTGCTGCTGCTGATTCGACATATATTCAGGGCTGCACACCGAATATTTAATTGCTTGTGAGCTTACCATACGCTTACATTTCGAAGCTTAAAGAGCCGCCTAGCAAATTGGCCGCCGTCCATTCCGCGAAGAATCGTTGAGCTATATAGGGGGATGTCTTACAATTACGACAGTAATCGCCTCATGGGCTTCAATTCACTCTCTTTGCAGGGAACAACAAGGAAAAGTTGAAGAAGTGTAGCAAAAGGTTACTAAAGTTGCAAGGCCATATTCTAGGGTGCAAAAATCTGGAAAGCTTGAAGGGTTGATTTGTGCTCAAAACGCTCGCACACTTGTTTCCGAACTTTGTATTGATGATCTAAGTGAGATCAATAAAAAATGCAAGGTGCAATTCAAGGACTAAGAACAATGTCAGCTAACCAACCGAGCTTAATAAAAAATGCTCATTAGACAGTTTTCATGGTACCACATCGGAAATTATTCGCAAATCATTTAGCAGAAGCGCTATCGAATGCCTTCTTGAACACGAATTTACACATGAGCCCCGACGTCTTCGAGAAACTAACAGTCTTAATTAGACGTTAAGAATGTGTCGAAAAACAACTTCCTTCCCCTACGTCCCAACGTCAAGCGCCATCCAAACGAGGTTCCATAGCAAAATAGAGCACATCGTAGTTAATCGAAGGATCTGGTTAACCTTGTTAAGACGGGGTTATCGTATGAGCCTGTTGAAAATTTTATGCGTAAGCTTCAAAACAAGATGCTAGAAAACCATTTTGAATTGGAGTTTGTATAATAATTTCGTTACTTTTGCGAAGAACTGTCGTTTGTATTTGGTTTAGTAGAAATGATATCTACTTATTCAATACGTTTAGTACCAAGTAGTGCTGATGAAGTGCGGCTGAAAAGTGAGCAAAGGACATTTGTTTCCAGAACCGTGAACTGATTTAGAAAGTGGAGCTGTGTGAAATGCAGAAAGTTAATGCCTTGCGTCTAGAATTGCACACTCTGAACAGTAGAAATAAGATATAATCTCAGGAAAATATCAATAGTATCACTCACAGAAGTTACAGAACTGAGAAAACCATCCGAATTATCGGCTTTAACTTCTCAACTTTGAGGATATTGGCCTCCGACGCCCAGATCGGGCGTTTGCTGGGCGTTTGTCATTGAAAAAAATGAACAAATTGTTTCGTAGGCCGTTTCTTCATGCTAGGGTGGTACAGCTTTTTATTTATATCAAACTTCTAAAAATTCCACATGTTAGCAGAAAATGTAAACCCTCTTGTTATACCATGCTTGTTCAATGTGGAGTATATAGTTGAGTACATCGAATTTATATTTGAATATCAGGGCTTGTAGTGTGCTGTATCCACGCGCTTGAGATGCAACGTCTTCTGTTGTTTAACCAGATTTTCAAAGAACATTCGACAACTCAAATCTTAGTGGTCTTAATCCATGTTTTACTACAAGAAGGCCTGTTTAGTAGATCGAAGCAGCAAAATTAAGATTACGTCTCACTTTTGGCGCGCATTTTCTGTTCGGTTAGTGTTTGTGGATGGGTTTTCACCAGAATTCTATTACTTATTCGAGTGTTGGAGATACGTTGACTCTGAAACTTGGTTCGGCTTCTTGCAAATTCATGGCGATATGTAAAAGCGCAAAAATTATTACGTTTGGCACTCCTAGACACGACCACATAGCAAAGATCGTGTTGTATTACATAAAAATGAGTTTTTTGAACATAAGGAAAATTTTCAACCAAAAACCAAAATCCCTCTCAAATCGCGCTGCGCGCGATGATACCCAGTGGTGCCCCAAAGGATGCGATTTTCGTCATTTATTTAAGAATTTATTCTACTTTTCGGGAAAAAAGAATTTCTTGGCGTTACGCAGTTGTAGAGATTACTTTCTTCTATAGTTATATAGATAGTAACTTCCAAGTTTTATTTATGGTACCAATCAACCTCGTTTTGATGTTCAAACAATGAGCTAATTGCTTTGAGTGCGAAATGTAACGTATTTTTTTCTCATCCAGCCCTCCGTGATGACCTTTTCGGTAGCCAGGCCAAGTTTCGGAATCATGAAGATAAAGGATGAAAGATAAAGCCTCAAAGTTGATCAATTCTTGAGGAATGTCCAAAGCGTCCGGCTCCGTTCGTAGCAGCGTCTGAGGTAATTGTATGTTTACCCGGTCTTTACAATGACTAGCGCTGGCCTTCCGCTGTACTGAATCAGTGCTGCTTATCTTCCTGGGCAAGTCTGGTACCAATTTGCCAACCCCGGATAGATGAATGGCTTGGTGAACCATGCGCGCGAGATCGAACCATTGACCTTGTGTTCGACGCAGAGCACCTCTAACCACTGTGCTAATTGATCATTGTCATAAAGATATGCTACAAAATAATTATTCAGTTGTTATGTATGTGTAATTATGTATTTAACTGTTATTGAAAGTTCAATGAACAGCCGAGCTAAATGACAACTTGCAAGCAATGTGTGCTGGAGTAAAACGTAATTTGCGCTACGTTGTTGCTACAGCGCAGTAAGAAGCTATTTCAAGAAACAAACGCGGGAATAGAATTATCATTTTTTAAGCTATCGAATGATTGCAAAAACTTTGCAAAGAACTCTGCCTTGCTAAAAAGCCAAGCAAACATGACTGAAACACCCACCGTACTATCAAAAACGAAACGTAATTATCTCTTCGTTGCTACAGCGCACTAAGAAAGCCGTTTCAAAAACGGTTACAGTAGTTTCTTTAGGTATTTAACGACTTCTTCAAATCTAAAAAGTCTATGTACCACCTGAAAACCAAGAGAAGACCAGTCTACCATTTTTGGTACACTTAGTCCCCAAAGGGCTAATTTCAGGGATGCTATGGTTCATCGTCATTAAAAAACCAAAAGAACCGCGCTTCCACACAGAGCGAAGGCTCACAGATTGGCCATTATTTGATACCCTTCTGCTTACTAAATGCCCAGTATTACATTTCCACGTGAGTCATTACCTGCAAAAGTTGCAAAATACACAAAGCGGGACACAGCAAGACGTTCTCAAGAATAATTCTATATGATACATACATACGATTGCGGTACTCAGCTATGTAACACCAAAGTGCATAATACTGCCTTGTTTCTTTTTAAACGACCTAGAAGCTTATTAAGCTCTTATTTTTGATAAAAGCCATTATGAACGCTCTAAGCGACTCATTCGTTGTAGAAAGTTTTTGCGAGCTGCTACAGTAGCCACACTTTACATCGAAATGTACAATTCACTACAAGTCACTAGCATCATTTTCCATAACTCTTGAAAATGTCAAGTGAAAGTTGAAATGCGATAACAGGAGAATGAAAGTAGGAGGAAGTAACTATACTTGCTCCGCTTCCTAAATGATATGATTGTCATAAGACCATGCATTGGAGAGTTAAAACTGATCCTAGCCGATTTGGGCAACTTTTTAAGAATATTGTCTTGGCGATCTTCATGGGGACCTGGTCAGATTTTGGTGTCCGATTAACTATCAACAAAATGGATACTACTCTAAGCGTGTCTATGTCGAGAAGTGAGTATATCGAAGCACTTACACTTAAGTAGGAGAGAACGAGCATTTCTCGAAGCTCTCCTGTGTTGATTATCAATGCAGATCCACTACTGTATATGAAAATAAAAAGGTCAACGATAAAGCTTAGAACGTTAACGAATCCCTGAACGATGCGCCCTACATTTGACTTCGTCAAGTATTGAGATGTTTTGATACATATGTCACCACTACAGTGACTCGCGATGGCCTACCGATGTATTACGTCAGTAGTGCTATCCTCTCAACCATGTTTGATGTTGTTTGCCGACCTCGCAGAGATGAAAGGCATGGTGAGCGTGATCGAACCATCGATTACCACATGTGTGTTGCAGGGCACCTGTTAACCACTGAGCCACATTGGCTTCTTTTATGAGTGTGTTGAGAATAAGGTAGATAGAAAAAGTTAAACATTCTAAGGCAAATGGTGATTAACAGACATTACGATTAGGTACCACAACATCTCAAACGCATTACAGTATGACTGTTGACCTGATGGTAAGAATTCTCCACAAAACTACCAAGAAAACACTCCGTTCGAATCCCTGGAACAAGGAAAATTCACCACTCTCACAGCGACAAATGGAGACACAGAAACATTGCGACTAGAAATGCTGAATGTACACACATGTTGCTGTTTCGACTCCGCATGGACCAGCCACGGCTCCCATCCAACCGGTGTCAGCAAATTGCTTGTCACCAAATCTTTTTCGGAAGATGTTTCCACACAGTATGCCTGAGGTGAGAACACTTGGAGCGTTTTAGTGGAGCTGCCCAAGGGGAATCAATTTGACCAGTATTCGACAGTTTTCTCTAATACATGCAAAGTCATAGCAGTGGCAATGGCTAATATTGAAATTAAAACTGGATTGTGCATTTTTCCACCATTGCACAACTTTTTGCATGCGCACAGCCATGTTATTATTTTTATTACTGTTTTTACCATACATCATTACCACCATTGTCACCATAAATATGCTATTATTATTATTATTTCCGTCATTATTTTCATAACTGCGACTGATTTTACATTCGAACAGGTAATTAGTGATAATTAACAATAAGTATAATAATTAACAACACGGGTTTTCCGCTCAACGACATCGTATTTTGTACAATCAAAAACTTCTGTATAGCCTAGGGATTTTTAATCAAATTCAGCAGATTCAACAATGCTTGCAAAGGTATCTTTTCTTTGCATCTAAGCATAGTTTTTTCTATTCATATGTACAATAAACTCTGATTTCCTCTCTCATGAGCATAAAGGTATTCAGAACACAGTCACAGGTGGAAGTGAGCAAAAGGCTCAGAGCTTGGCACGAGAAACGGAAGATCGGTTGCCGTATGAACAGACCTCAGCGACAACGTCTCCAGGTGTCATAGCGGAGAGTCGTGCCACAGTTAACGTTGGAGTCACATCGAAGGGGGGCATTCGCTGCAACACAGCCATTGCCGTCATGATGCACATCAGCGCCGTTACACCGTACGTGTGTGCTTCTTCGAACTGCAAATGACAACAATGAGAATAATCTAAGAGAATGTTTTGAGCCTTAGACTGATATCTCAGTAGCTTCTCATTCTCTCACACTACGTTGATGTTGTAGCTAAGTTCAAAAAATACTCGATTGAAAGGCAATATCTACATTCTTATTAAGAGCCGCAAGCCATCGACTGAAAAACTGGATAGGACCACATTCCACTTTGTCATGACCTGTGGCTCTGATGAGGCGACTAAGACTGCCAAGCGTACGTAAGCCACTAGCAGATTAACGCAAAAAGACTTCACACATTTTCTCAGACTATACTGAACGTTTACAGCAAAGTTTAAAGTCAGTCGATTGAAAAACATTGAGAATGTCAACAAACGATAGCACCTTCTGGGGCTAATACGTGGTTGGTCAATCAAAATTCCTGGAAAATTAAAAGAAAAGCGAAGTACTTTAGTTATCCGAGTACAATTTCTTCATGTCTGTTCAGCAAAAATCTTCGTACCTTTCGCGCGTTGCTACTGCTTCTGATTAAGGAGATCGTCTTCTTTATAGATGTTATAGACTGCTCGTCAAGTCTGTTCTCCTTCCAGTCTTCGAGATAGCAGAGTTAATGCGTTCCCACTGGGATTTCAAGAGAGCGTTGGTGGAGAGGAACGAATCAGCAATTTGCTTTCTGATGAGATGCACCGATAACCACGCCGCTGTTCCCTCCATCCTCAATCTCACTACTATTGCAATTACTGAGACATGAAGTCGAAATTTCGGAAAAGTGAAGTTGTTTTTTACAGGAAATTACTATTTGAAAAGAAAAACTACCATTGCGTCACCGAGGCCGCTGCTCTGCTACCACTTTTTCTGCAACATAAGGTATCAAAACTGTAAGCAAAAAACGTCAACGGGTTTGGCATCGTAAGCATATGTTGACAATGAGCCCACTTCAGCTCCTCTTGAGGTTTAGAGCTTTGCTTATAACTATACATTGATGGATCCACAAAGTCATAAGACTAAAACACTGTTAAGTGGGCGGTGGAATGAAGACTTCTTGTAGACTATAAAATGAGATAGTTCATGAAAAATTCACTTTAGAAAGGCAAAATTCAACATGTCCGCCGACCTCATCAATTATTCATTGAAATAGACAAGTGCGGTCTTATGATAGATTTCCAATCCATCAGCGGAATCCATACAATGAATATTTCAATTCCGTCAGCGATCGAGCGCCTTTCGTATTTCGTTAGCCGCCTATTTCGTGTCAAACTGTCATCTTCTCGGGTAATAAAGGTGGTCCATGAGACGATTTGGCCAATGTATTGCAGCTGTTCTGTCCATTACATTCATGGATTTGTTGCATAGCTGTGATACAGCTGCATGGCAAAAAGAAGCATCGCTCACGTATTCCAAAGGAGCACTGTAGAAAAACAATTTCAAATCAGCTGCCACTTGCCTTAGAAAAAAATTTTTCGGTCATTTCGACAAAGTTTCTAATGAATAAATTCTGTGCTTCTTACGGCTTAAACGTCGACATTGAATAATCAAAGCAGAAAAAAGTCGGATATCAATGCTAAATATTTTCTCATTATCTAACAGATAATAGGCTTTAGTAGAGAGAGACAGTAAGCCATGATTAAGAGGCACTAAACACTCATAGCACTTGCTCCGACAGCGATAAAACCAAATCTATACAGTATGTTACCCAAAAAGATCAGTGGTTGAGTTCAATGAGGCTTCCTCTCTGGATCAAAATCTTCTTCGAATCCGTACCATTGGGACTGGCCAATCGTCTTGCAATGAAAGTACCACTATATTTGTATAAATAGGCAGCAACATAGCGACTCACTCAACGTTACGCAATCCTCCGAAAGATAATTTTAAAAAATACGATTCAATTTACTCTTCCTTTTATCTTGAACTGAAACAAGAGTAATTGGGTGCTGATATTTTGCATTTAGAGTTTTGAATTATGCTACCACCCTTTAAACGACTACAAACGTTTAAAACCGTTCTTAGCGCCGATTTGAGCGTAGAGATTAGTTAGAATCAGCTTGGGAATCATTCGAATGAGCTCGAGGAACACTTACAAATCCGAGCTAGTTAGTCTAATAATATGATGGTGGGCCGATTGCACTATATGTGAAATATATCAAGGAAACATTGAAACAAATAGAATCTAACACTTATGCTCTTGCAGATCAAGCAAGTTGCATAGAAAATCTTTTAGTCATTGATTCACAATGATTTAGATTTCGTAGGTCTTGAAGTAAGAATCTTCAAAAACCCATTATTTTTATGCTTTATTTAGAATTAGGAAATGAGTACTGACGATAGCAAGGGCACGAACTTTTCTGACGTCTAAGCCAGTCGGGTGACCTCTATCGATATGCGTATATGGGCTCGTAATTTGGTGTAAAACCGATTTATGAATGCTTCCAAGCATACAAAATCTGTTTTGCTTTCACGTCATTTCAATTCGGCTTGCTTGGTAATATATCTTCGCACAGTGTTTGAATGTCGATGAGCAATTTACGAACGCGAAAACTGTGGACGGCATAGTTGTGGTTGAGATTGAATGAGGTGTGAAGCGAGTCGTCGAGAAATCGCTCCAAAGCCACCCAAAATGTTCGCTGTACTTCATGTACGTTAAGTAGTGGAACAAATGGACGCCTGAAAGAGAAAATTTTGGCGCCACTTGGGATGATTTATCGGATGCCAAGTTCAAATGGTAAAATTTTGATGTTCTTGTCACCAAAATCATCATATTGCTCTCAACTTCATATTCTATTATTCTCAGCTTTATTTTGCGATATTTTATTCTAATATCGACGCCATGTGCAATAGACGCTAGTCATTTCTCCTCATTCAGATTCTACTTACATTGTCTCATTGCTTGAAAGTCTCTCTCTGCTCGCCGTTCGACAAAAAAACGTCATCAAGAGGAAAATTTGACTTGTGTAATGTCACACACTATGACTGATGAATATTCAAATTTAGTAAAGTCGAACTGAACTCACCGCAGTAGTGCAACTGTGGGATGTATCAGTATTCCGAAACTAGCTCGAAACGATGGCAGACTACCCAACAACACAAAGTCGTCCGACTTCAATCCCACTTCCTGGAATTTTTTCAAGATAAATACATTGCTTGGTTAAGAAGAGCACAGCGACCATTCACTTTATTACTTATTAAAATAAATAAGGAGAGGAAGTCGGCTCGAAATTTATTCATGTTTGCTTACACGGACTTTTTGCTTGAATTCCCTCAAATTCTTCATTATCTTAAAAATTTATGTTATTGGAAATTGCCCTTCACGATCTACGCCTTATTTGATTTGGAACCATTTCTTACAGCATCGTTCTAATAATAGTTTAGATCAGATGAAAATTTGAAACAACGTATTAATTACAGCCTAAGAGAAACGCAATTTGATATTACATGTCCAGCTAACATGAAATCAAGGAGTGCAACTTTTTGTCAAGAAATTAAATTATCCTTTTTCAAAACCTTGTGCGTGGTTGCTACATCTTCTCCCAAA
The DNA here is from genome assembly GCA_019055375.1 of Parelaphostrongylus tenuis. Lineage (NCBI taxonomy): Eukaryota > Metazoa > Nematoda > Chromadorea > Rhabditida > Metastrongylidae > Parelaphostrongylus > Parelaphostrongylus tenuis. Next base: position 105,488 of record JAHQIW010003830.1, read on the forward strand.
ACCACGACTAAGGGTCGGACGATTGCGCCATTTTTCGAATTCAAACAATGCACTATACCAAACCATACCAAATTGTTTATCTAAGATTTCTTGTAAAGATTTAACTCGTAAAACAATCTAGATTTCTACTTACTGAAATCAGAACTTACTGACTCAAACTCCTTATACAGGAAATGTGGCCTGCGTGTTGTCTCACACTGTGATTGATGAACCTCATCAAATTAGAGATTGAATTTGTGATAAAGGGGTTATATCATGAAAAGAAAGAGAGTCTGAATTTCAGAAATGAAAAACACTTTGTCATGGATTTGTTTCCTAATTTGAGCAAGGTTTATTTAACCCTTTGAGAAGCAGCGTTGATGGGCAAGCTGCTTCGCGCCGTCGCTTGCGCGGCACCCACAGAGGTAACATCTGCGTCTCCGTGCAGGGATGTCATTGTCTGTGTCCGCCTTCACATGAGATGCATCGACCTTCTCGCGAGACGCGACAACCGTCATTGCAGTAGCTGATCAGATTTGACGCCTCGAGACACGTACGAAAGGTGCTGGGTGGTCTTCAAAGGGTTAATCATAGTATGTGACAACATATAGGTGACGTTACCTATATAAAGGATTCAACACGGTTTTCTTCGAAGGTGAGTATTGTATTGATTTCTGCTTTGGAGTTTCACTAGATTTAGGAATTTCTTAAAGCGCGTGCTGCTCCTGCGTAGAGGTACCGTGCGGCGTACAAGTGGTCGATGGTTCGATCGCGTACCGAAGACTCTCCAAAAACTTCCACCCTTCTAACGTCGTCAATTTGGTAGCAGACTTTTGCCAAGATAGCATGACTTGATGCATCGGTGGGACACCAAAAGTCATTGTAAAAGCTAAATATGTATTCAGACACTTCTAACGAATATTGATCACTTCGCATGCACGGTGCATTCTCCACGGATTAAACAACGCCAGGAGTTTTGTAATTTCCAGGAAATTTTGACTGAATAATTAACTATGGTTCGGTACAGCACGTTGGCTATACTCTGAGAAAAGGGAAAGTGCCGAAACCTTAGTCATCGCTTTTGAAAAAGATATTGCAACACCGCGTAAGCTTTTGAAAAAGGGTTGTTTGCAATATACTTGTGATAGTTTGGGCTAATGTTTAGTGAAAGTCGGTCTTTCGATCTATGATAATGTTATCTTTGCATGATAATTTATCGCTCAAAGTTTGAGTCCTTAATTTCGAATTGGAAAAGAAAAGTGTTAAAAGTGGAAAGAAAGTGTTATTGAGAAAGGTCTAATCAGGCACATTACAAAGCAAAGTTTCTTCAAATTTCAGTGAAAGTGAGGGAAACCAGAATCAATAGTTTTCCCGTTGGTCTTGAATTTTGTCTTGCACTTGATTATATGAAATAAACACTCAGACATTTTCCGCTCTCCTCTGCTGTTGTCAAATGTTCAATACTATGAACTGAAATTTGAACTAGTGATGAGCAACTGTCGTAGTTACGCATGTCAACCAAGGACGGCATCTGCCACTCTCCTAATTGTTACATGTGGGCGGCCACGGAACAACCATCTGGGGACGAGTGTGGCACCTGGTGCTCCTCCCATCACAGTCCTTTGATGCGATCAGAATATACTTGTCACCCTTCAGGCAGAATCTGCTCCTAGTCACTCACAAGGGTCTTTCCATCACCAAATACCGTTGCCATAAATGTCTCCATTGTATTCACATCACACATATATTTCAAACCTTCTATCACGTGTGTTCTGAACTGAAGTATGTAGAACAAAAAACCGTACTTTACCAAACTTCTTTGGAACTTTCTACTTTCTGGTTTTTCTCTTAGTGACTCAACATCAAAAGCTTAAAATTCACTTTACATAGGAAAATTCAGAAGGAAAAAATTCATGAGCTTTACTATTGTCTGCCTGATACCTCACTCAATTCATGAGTGCTAAACTAGATATGTTTGTAACAACTTCATAATCATATTCCACTAGTTTAGACTTAGGGATAGGTCAGTAAGAGCGAAAATATATAAAGTATCGCTGTGATGTGAGGTCTCAAGAAGTTTCTAGTGTGGCTTCATGTTCGTCTGGGAAGATGATTACCTTGTGGTGGTTTATGTAGACAAGCCAGTGGTGTATTCTTTACAAGTGAAGCTCCTGCCAGCCTCGGTTAAGTTTTCAAGTGTGGTGAGTATGCTTGTTTTTGGGAATTGCTTGGAAATATCCATATACAGGGTTACTTCTCCCAATTTCGATGTCACTGATGTCACGGTGAGACATATCAAAAGCCATTTTGAGTCACCACACATTTCTTCACGACACGATGATAGAGCAATTATAGCTGGATTCGGAGAAGACACTTTTTCGAAGTATTACTAATGGGCATACTTTTTGTCTGAGCAGTGAATTCTTACTTTGGAGGTGGTATTTTATGCAGACACAAAATGGCCTGGTTGTAGCACAATCATTTTCGTCATTATACGTCATAAGAAAGAGTGTTTCATGTTCTTTGTTGAACGATTGCTTGAAGAGAGCACATATAGCTCATAGCAGTCTCCCATACTGTCACACAGGGTGGAGTGAGGAAGCTCAATCATGAGTATGTTTCAGAAATTCGACGGTAGTTTCCGCTGTTCCTCTGCAATTCAATTCCAAGAGTTTATGAGTTTGTGTAAGAATCCTTCTTCAATGTTAGAGTTGAAATTCATCCACAAGCCGTGCACGGAAGAATTTATTGCTTAACCCATAATTCACTCGAACAACATTGCGCACAAAGACATCGCAGATTCTCCCATGGTCATTTTCTTTTCTCTGTCCGCTCGGTGCTGCTCGCTCTAATCACATCCATCTTTCATCCGACGACCGTTGTCTATGACTTTGAAAATCATTCCCTTTGATTCCAGGACTCACATCTGGCTTTCAGTGTTTCTATATAAGCTCAGAATTACTATTCATCAATTATATTTTCAGCTCAAAGCAGTTTGATTAGTCTTCAAAAAAACACAAAAAGCAATTCAACAAATTGGCCTTCATTTATGAATTGCCGTAAAATCGTACACGGAGAGTTTTTATAAGCAACTTTGAACAGTTTTCAATTGCAATTTTCTGCAGGAAAAACTCTTTTTGAATACACAAGGCTTCAATCCGGAAACTTATCTCCTACAAGGCGCACCTTTGATGATTATCCAACTATTCTTGAAATTTTGATTTAGCCAAATTTTCATTATACTAAGTGCTCCTGTGCACACCATGAATATTCTTTAGAATAATTCGCTCATTATGGGATAATCAAATAAATACTTCTGCTGCAGTCCTACAGTTGTCAACAAACTCCTTAGTTCGTAGCACTTATCAATGTCTCCATTCCAATAATGAGGCACTCTGAAGTATTTCATTTGTTATATTCGAAATCTGATTCCTGAAGTGAAATTCCAATAGCCAATTCTAATCGGATTTCACTAAATTCAATAATGCAAGCTTTCTCAATGAACATAATTCAAGTTAAAGTGTCTTATTCAATCTTTTAGCCCATTCATTTCATGCTCGCTGCATTGGTTCCTCACAACTGTAGGTACTGACCCTCCACACAATTTCCTTCCATAATCGGCTTTCTTAATTGCCAGACCGGAAGCCGACTCTATTCGATTAGTGTTGACGAGCTGGCACGAACTTCCTTCTCAATCAACTCGTATCTCAGCGGAATGAAAAAAGCCAGATTGCACTTTTTGTCTTGAAAAAAGGTGGATAACGCGTGCTGAGAAAGCGTTTCCTTCTCTGTAGAAAAGCATAACCATGAATTCAATGAAAGAAATTTTGAGATCTTTGGCTTGTTTCTCCAAAGTCACGTGTTCTTTTGAATTATGCCTAAATTCAAATGGAAAACTGACTCAGATCCTATAATCTTTGTTGATTTCTGGATCGAATACTTCCTTGCTTCTCACCTACGTAACTCGTCTGACGTATTACGACGATAGTAATCAGTGTGCTATTGAGAAGGACTTTCTCAATTTCTCACAGAGGACATTGGGTCTTCTCGTGGGTATTCTTAGACATTGTCAAAGTGCTGTAAGCAATCAAAAGAGTAAATTTTCATCTTTATGGCGCAACACACTTTTGACGCACACTGGGAGCAAGAAGGAAAGCGGCATTCTTTTCAGAAGCTTGAAAGGATGGTTGTAAATTTCATTTCGACTAAAGATTTGATAATGTAGAGTAGAAGTCTAGTCATGTTTCATGCTGAATGCAAGATATACATTCCCTAAGAGCTTGCCAAGTTTTATGTTATCGTCTTACTCTATCGAAAGCCGTCTCACATCGTCGCCCATTCACTCGGTCGAACCCCACGCGACGCCACGACTCATTGCCTATGGCTATACGAGACGGATGCATCCGATACACTTGGCGTTCCTCCTCTTCATTGATGTTTCCACTTCACGACCAGACTGCTGCGCCTACGGAGTTGGCGGCAGTGCAAACGCGTTGCCTTGGTGGTGATTTCGCCCCTTTTAGTTAGATTATTGGCTACTCTCTTTAGGTTAGAATTACGGCCGAATACGTCCAAGCGACTATCAAAAAGTAATGTGATTGTGTGCTTAAAACTACGACTGGATCTACAGCTTCTCAATTTCATGGAACGTCGTCGACTTCATCGTGAATGAAAGACTTCCTATATATAATTACCTATTCTGTTTGTGCTAGAATATTTCTGAACTGAAGTGCTTTCACTTCCCGCTTTCATTTTAGTCTATTTTCACAACTGTTCCTCTATCAGCTCCAAAAAGCTCACCAGTTTTGCTTGAGTGTCTATATCCATGCTTCCAAATATCCCAGATTTCACTGCTTGTAGTTTCTTTTCCCCTTTCCGTTTTTATTTTTATGCGATCATTTTTTTGGAGAATTGCTCGTTAATGTGTAGAATTTAGAAACTTAGTGATAACTTTTTCAGAAGGAACAAATCAATAAAATAACAAAAGGAATGGAATCAGAGAGAACTATTATCACCGAGTACTTGACTTAGTATACTCACCATCAAATCTCAATTAAGTGCCCCTTATCGCTAAAATCAAACTAAGACCTACTTTAAAAAATACCTCTTCCGCTTCCCTGATGGCAGTCGCCTGCATATTCTCACCGTTTTCTCGCATACCTCCTGGGAAACACACTTCACCTGGATGTTTCCGCAGCTCTTCAGATCGCACACATAAGAACACAGAGTAGTCATTTGGAGCTCCTTTGAGGAGAATTAGAACACCAGCATTCTGTAAGGAATAGTGTGAAAAAAGTCACTTCAATGAAAGAAAGAACGACAGTCACGGCCGATCCAAGAATTTGATCAACTTTTTTTCACTAACATGTAAGTAAGGCACGTTACCTCTGTCACTACATTATCACCTACCGCTACCAAAACCTTAATTCTCCAACTCCAAAAATAAGGACTAATACCAATGAATGCATTACGTACAGGGCTCGGGACCCTTTGCAAAGGCTTATTATTCTTAATCAGTCCAGATTTTTTTGCTCCTCAATCTCCCGCTCAGTTAATAACATTACAATCACCTGTCTGCCGTCTGGAATACCGGGTTCAAAGGAGAGCCGCATAAGGCCTCGAAGACGGTCACACTCCTCTTCACTCATGTGGATTTTTCTGAAAAGTTGACTTTTAATTATAATTTTTCTCGCGAGTGAGGGATAGTATTTGATCTCATGCGTGTAACAATGAGACAATAAATTCCTGTCGAGAGATGTCAATGGCAATGAAGAAGACCTTCGCTAAGTCTCCGACTGTAAAGATGATCCACTCAGATAGTCGTTATCAAGGCATGCACATGCGTCTAGATATGTATCAGCTGACGGAAAAGAGAGATTTGCAGAAGTTCTAAGATGTCCAACCACCTCAAAGATCAAGTTCAACCACAATACTGTTATCGAAAAGTCTTCAACATTCTATAGCACGCTTTTTTCTTTTTGCTGCTGACGACTTTATTTGTGGTAATAGTGTGTAATGTGGTTCCACTTATAGCAAAGAACACTTGAAAGTTATATGTTTAAAATTCTTGCACTAGAGAAACCGATTACACGAAATCCCTGATTTTTGGCAGGGGTGAATTTGTAGATTAAAGTTCAATTTACATGGAAATAACATACATTCCACCGTAATGCTCTTATAAACAGAAATAGTGTACCAGACTTTAATTAAAGAGCAGACTCTTATGAATTCTGCACTCATCAACAAATGTCTGTTCACATCAATCTCTTCAACGTACAATTGTTACTTGAACTATTTCACTGGTGTCAAAAACTTAGTTATAAAATCCCAAAACCGGCTATCTATCAATCTCGACATTCTTCAGAAATTCTTAATTCTCTTTTTAAGCTAAACACGAGGTTTTATAACACAAGATATACTGAGAGCTGACGTCTCAGCGGTTTCGTTTTCATCAAAGCCTGGAAAGAAATTGGTGAGAGACTAATTGCACATCATTCAGCTTAACATGATCTAATTTCAGTCTTTATTTTGCCAAATCGAAAGCCAGAATTCCTAAAGTTCTTTCAGCGGCCTCGTTGTTCCTCGCATTGTGTTCACAATAGATAACGATCTCTCCACGGCCACAATGTGGCGTTATGTTCAGTCTCCTCAATTTTTTCGCTCTTCTGCCACTTTTATCAGCGATCGTTCACCTTCACCTTATGTTTTCTGTGGATCTTTAACCAACACTGGTAAAACACTTCCAACCTTGTTTTGCAAAAGCATTCTATTGTCTAAGGAGCACATCACTGCAAGGAACGATCCAGTTGTTTTAGAAGAGGGAGGGCCGATTTGCTTGCCATGAAGTGGTTTTCAAAAGCCATGCGATAATCGTACAAGTTCTGCTAATCTTCAAAATTACAACGATAGCCATGTAAGAGATTGACATAGATCTCCAATAAAACGTTGTTTGATGAGAGCAAAGCAGCTTCCTGATGGTGTTGGCTGTTGGCAAACAAACCTTGTCATAATTGTTAGATACACTATCACTGCAAATTAATAATGCAATCGTTTTAACGCTTCAAGTTGCTTTTTACAAGAGAACGATTTTTTTTCAAAGTCGGCTGTAGTCTTATAACAGTTGTTTTTCGATGGCTTCAAGTGAACGCTCAGCTTCACTAGGAGTTTGTCCTTTGCAGATTTATTACTCCTGCTTTGTATCGATCCAGTCAAAGAGTAATTGAATGGGCTATTGTTCCAGTGTTCAACCTCGTAAATAAAACTCTATCACACTGAATTCTTTTGTAGTTTTCTAGTTTCATTGCTCCATAGCAATCATTCCTTGGTATCCGATAATCACTGATCAATGTCATATGTTGTATTAACGATCGCCGTCTTAGGCTCTACTGTAACTGAACTGTCGTAATAGTGGTGATTGGTATGTGGGCTTGTGGCTCTCCGCGTCTTAACTCCACGACCACAAAATTCTGTTTAGTGATCAAAAACACCAAAATTCTCAGTGGAATGTAAACCACTGTGCTCTTCACGATCCTCAGCAAAATCCCGTAAAAAATAATGATTCCATGAGTGGAAAAATAATCACCCATTCACTCTATTCGTCTCAAGGGCGTTCGCTTCTCTGAAAATATTGCTTCGTCTCGCTTTATAGCAGTCGCGTTGTTATGCATAGTATGACCAGCGCATCTGTGTGATAAAGATGATGGAAAACAGGTGTTCGCCGAACAACATGACATCAAAGAATCATCAAAAAATTGAAAACACCTGGGAAACGTAGATCTATTATTCACTTCGACGCTTGTTCCAGAAAAAAAAAACTTATTATTTGGTCAAGAAGAATAAGACGCCAGTTGAGCATTGACTGCTGTCTTTTTGATGATATGACAACTCAAAAAACCAACTCTAACTTGAACTTAGCATCATTAATCAATAATAGTATCTCAAGAATTGTCCTTATCAAGCTGTGCAAGGCTTTTGATATAGAGATGCCAGTCTCCCGCTTCCTTAAATAAGAACACTTGGTCATGGCAATACTTATTTAGAACACATGGTACTACCCGTTTTGTTAGAAGGTCAATTCAAGAGCTTCGTACAATGCGATTGGCTACCAGTCAATTCTTGAGTCCCGCGCAGACTTCTTCTTCATTGTCCAAACTCACACCCTGCTCCCTCCATTAGTGTGTCTTTGACAGAATCACTTGTTTGTAATAGTTCATTTGCACACCTGTTTGTATCACGTCTCTTATAAGCCAGATGACCGAGAGCACACCAGAAACTCCTCTACTTCGCCATGTCATCATTTGGTGCGGAGGAAGTGTGCAATAACGACCTCTGTTTCGGAGTTGTTCATTTGCGAATAGACTTCCAAAACAAGTACTAGGCAGTACTAGCTGCCTTACACAGAAGTCGTGCTATAATTCATAAAATCTGAATCTTTTACTCTTCCTTTAAAGTTTCATGATCCAACGCCTTTTACCTTACAGTTCGCCATCATAATTGAGTGCCGATAGCCCGTTTGATACCATCACCTCATCTTTTTTCGAGAATTCAAAACCGGTTTTGTAGTCCAAGGTCATTAAGTTTTCGCATGACAGCGGAAAAAACGTTGATGGAGGACCAACACGTCCAAGATCCTTAGAATTTTCGAAGACAGAGCTAGTAAATCTCATGATTCCCTTGACAACTTACCTTTCTCTGGTAAAATAAGTTGGACTGGTTTCCCTAAGGACTAAAACCTGTTTTGGTTTGAAGGGAATGAAACTCTTTGAGTAAGATGGTCAGGGCTGAAAAATGACATTGTGAAAGGCATTCTTCAAACGATCACATTAACTCACAAAACTTGATGTAAAACTGTCTAAGGTGTATATCAATCACATAGACTACCATCTTATGAGAAGTACACAGAAAGCAATTCACGTTGGATTAGTCCTAAAAAGTGACTTTTTCCAAAAAGTGCTTTATTTATTTTTCCCACTTCCTATTTCATTCGATTCCCTAACTTCTTAAAATTACATGTCCCTCAAGTAAAAGTTGAAGCTCCTGCTTATCCTTGTTAAAATTCGAAAGATTCTGATCTATCCTCATCCGTCGCTTCACACGATTTTGTGGGACCTGTAATCAACAATGCTGAGACTGCTCCCACATCTGACACTTTGCGGACGCACTTCATCCTAAATTTGTAGCACATGTGAGATGACACTGATCGTATATGCAAATGTCCATCGAAGAGGCTAATTGACGAGGACATTCATGCAGAAGCCCTGAGGAAACCTCCAGTTGTGGACTAAGCCTCTTCTGCCGTAGTATGCAAATTCGTGATGAGGCGGGACGATTGCGCAAGACGAGGCACGAGCAGTCGTCGTCGCTAGTGGCTCGCCAGCTAATTGGCCTCTGACCATCGATTCTATGCTGATCATCGCTCGCCCTCCACGGTTGCCCTCAAATAAACCCCTACGCTCCTTGCACTTGCAGCGGCACATGGTCACTCAGTTAAGCCGCCGGAAACTTACCTTTTAGCGCTACTAGTAGGATTTCGTCCACTACTTCATCGTACCAACTGTATGGTAGGTGCGGGAAGAACACTGTAGGTTTACGATTGTTAGGGCACATCACTCCACAAGTGCACTCATCACGTCCATAAACTTACCCAGCGGTTATATTCAAATTCAATAAACCAAAACTGGTTTTCGAATAGTTCGCTAGTCGCTTGTTCGCCTAATCCACTCTGTGAACACAAAAGTCACTGCTGTGAAATACCCCACTTTTTTGAGAAACAACCCCTCTCAAAAAATGAGTAGAAAATTGCCTTCTGTCTTTCATCCATAAAAATGGAGAGAAATTCTCATAGCTCTATAAGCGTTGCGAAATTCTGTGCACTCTTTTCTTAGTGACAAGTAGAACTCCTCCGAAATCAGCAAACCACGTACCGTTTTACGCCATATTTTTCTGTTAAACAATCTCAAAGATTTATGCTCTACAGTGTTGCTGACCGTTCTTGTGTGATGCTTGTATACCACGGATTTCATCACTATTGACAAAACTCCACCGCTTTGCAAAGGTTTTTCTATTTCACAGCTCCCTTCTTCCCACCAAAGTTGTTCACTGATTCATGCATTCTTTCGCCGCAAGTTGAATTCATCCATAATCCACATTAAGGTTCCGTGTGAAGTTCTTATGACACATTTTTTCTCAATGAAAGAAACATTATGGCGCACTTCTCATTGCTTGCTATTCTGTACCACATATTAACGACTTCGTCCGAGAGTACTACATTTATGAATTTCTTGTTTCACGAGATCGTCCATTGTCCAGTCGTCCTTCTGTCATTCATCAGTCATAGTCTTTTGAAACCTAGGAAACATACCACTATGATAATTGCCATGATATTAACATGCCGCACCCGATGTTATACGACAGCACTACGTTTCCGGATGACCAGTTTTAGATCTTCTCATTAGGAGCTCGTTAACATCGAATTCGTTGAGAATGGCAAATGTAGTACTACTATGGATTAAGCAGTGGCCAGTGTCATACAGAGATCCATTATTCCAATTGAGAGGCGAGACGGCTTTTTCTTTATTCGCTGCTAATGTCAGTATAACGATTCGCCATTAGCATTCACATGACCACTTGGTAGTCAAGTCTCTATGTTCCATCTCGAACTTCACAGTGTCTTGCACTCAAATACTACCGGCTTCTTTCCTGTGTTGGGCACCAGTCCTCTCCAGGCACCGACCAGCAGCACAGATCGATCTCCTCGGCTTATATTTCACCTTTTTCATTGGTTAGCGCTGCCATAGCTCGTATTCGCATCTACTCTGTGAAATTCAAATTCCAACCCTCGACTTGGCTCCAAAACACTGCAAACTTGGAGCAATAAGAGAAGATTGACTTTGTGCTAATTCTTAAGTAGCACTTGAATGCCATCAAAACCCCATTCGACCATGGAATTTCCTCTTGATATGAATAACAGCTCGTTCGCCTTCATATTCTTTGACTCAAATGAATTCCAAGTTACCCAAACTTGTCCTCGTGATCTAATGATTTGCTTAATCAGATTCCGACTATGTTATTATGTTCGATGATTTGTGGTAAGCTTTCACGAAAAAGTTTCTAAGAAATTCGCGATTGATTTGCTAAATGGCAATACGCAAACTCCCAGGAGATGCTCCAGTGATGTACTTAGAAATTGACCACCGGGATGGGGGATGGAGGTGCAATTTATTGTATGTTTCGCTGGGAGCTAATGCGACTCAATTTATTACCAGCACTCGCTGATGTTTATTGTGTTTCGTCGTGTTATGGTCAACATTGGTTATTGCGCTGATCGCTAACAAAACGTACAGGGCATTTCCTACTGTCTAGTCTAGCTAATCCTCTCCATGCTCAGCTTGTTGCCCACACGATGAGAAGACAACTACCTGATGGTGAGTGGTGTCCAGAAGAAGAAGTAGGTAATGAAGTTTGGCTGTAACCAATAGTGATGTGCTGGCGGTCTTTGTTCCACTAAAATGTATATTCCCTACACTTTTTGTTAGCTTTTCCTTATTCATATAATATATGTAACACTATACACTTCAAATTTCTTGCAACTTACTTGAAATATACAGTGAAATATTACATGAATCCGAATATCCATGTAATTCCATAGACGCAATTCCATGCAGGTTTCCATGTAAATGGTTCTAAGCCACAATTAAGTTAACAACTAAGTTTTTTTTTGATGCAATAGCAATGAATTCCTCGCAGAATACACTTTTTAATCCCGAAAAGGCGAAGCACTAGCATTATTACTTTTGTAGGTTTTTAACCCTTTCAGTTCCGCCGCATAATTGATTGACTGAATCGTGTAATGTGGCTTCACAAGGAAAAACCGTCCACATTCTTTCAAATGGGGTCGTTACTAAGTACTACTTTTAAGGCAAACATGCGACCGTGAGGCGACTTAGTATTGGTTCGATAGCATTCCAAGGCAGTGATGTGCTTTATATCTCGCATTATGATTAAAATTGTTAACTAGATCTAATTTGAACACATTTATAGACTGCAGCATGAAACTGACTACTCTTACAATGGCTTCCTTCTCAAATTCTTCTTCCTCTATCAAATGAACTTTAGTAAAGTAAAAATGCCTCAAGAAATTGGTATTGCGTCTCCGCTTTGCTACGCAGCTACCGCCTGTCGTACATTATTCATTCGCACTGTGAACGTCGTATAATCTTTCTGCTATAATGCTCTTTTGCAGACAATGATTCTGAACGACTAATGGAAGAAGATCACTACGACACTCCGTGGGAGTTCCTGGCTAGACCCACTTCCGTAAGGCTTTCCACTGCAGACGCTGTCTTGTTTGCAAAACGGTCTACTACTACCATCCCTGGTGCTTCAGATTCGTCCCAATGTGAGTTTAACGCTCATATGTACTCAAAACAAATCATTCCAAGCGTTCGATAATAAGTTTTTGATGCTTTTGGAAGAAACAGACTAGTACTAAACGCTCAGTATGCAGTTGATAAAATCTGTCATTTTATTTCTATATACATTATATATATGTAAATATACACATATATATACATATATACGCGTATATATATATATATATATATATATATATATATATATATATATATATATACGTATGAATAGGTATATTATATGCCAGACCACAGGTGGCTTTCAATCTCAAACTATCCATATTTCAAGTGATAATAAGGTTTTTAGTTGGAACAAACATCAACAAAATTTTAACATTTTCGACTGAAGGGTAAAAGTTATCTCATGTTATCAGAATGAAAATCTGCTTTTCGGAGCTTATGATATTATATTCCACTTTCTTAAGTCAAAGCTTATATTCTGAAAACAAATGCCGATGAACAGGAAGTGTTTCATCCGCCATCATTATAATTCTCCAATGTATAATAAGCTTTTCGGGTGTAATGCTTCCATTGAAAACTGAAAATCTAGAATTAACTCTCGAATTTCCAAAAGTTTCAATCAAAAATGAATTTTACACATTTGTGACCCTCTTGACACTGCAGTGCCATAAACGACTTGACAATCCTCTAAATGCACTAATCAATTGTCCCTTTTTCTAACCCACCGTTTCTTTCTTTCTTTTTCGGGAACTGAGGAATGGAAAGACTGTCTTAGAAGACCCATTGGACCCCACATTTCTGAGTTCTAACAGGAAATTTTGACCTATTTGCTACACGTACATATTGTGTACCAATCGCGCGCTTCAATCGACGGTTCGGAATGTTTCATGAAAGGACGCTACTATTAATTTGTGGAGTTCTGAACCTCTCAAATTCATTGGAGATTGCGAATCTATTGTCGCAAACCAGAGTGATTCGTTATATGGGAATGCTTGTACTCTTAGAGTTCTCACCAACCGGTTCTTTTATCAATGGTGTCCTTTGAGTAAGCCGTTCATTTTAAATCATCACTCAGTGTCAATCATCATGTATAGATCGAGAATTTGCGGAAGATGAGAAGAGAAAAAGTTTTATTATTATGTCTAGGTCTTTTTTGACAACCAGTACGCCAACAAATTTCACTCTGTCGGAGTTAAGGTCAATTTTTTTTCTTCGGGGAAAGGAACTAATTGGCACTGCACTCCCATCAAGAGCCTTTCAAAAAAATTTGAGCGTGGTCTCAAAGAAACACTTGAAACGAACGATAGATTAAAGTTAATAATAATGGTTTGCAATAGGTACCATTCTAGAGAGTCCAGGTTATATTATATGTAATAGAGGAACTCTCGAAAAGCCCTATACGTGATGAAAATACTGACCCACTCTCATTTTCCAAGGACATGCGCGGCGCAGTGATTAGAAGTGCCCTGCAAATCAAACGTGACTGTTGGTTGATCACACTGCGTCCTGAGCTCCTAAGCCTTCCATCCCTCAGTGGTGAACGAATGAGAACCACACTTGTGTGGATGGATAGCAACATTTGTTGGATACATCGATAGGTTACCGTGAGTCATACTGTGAGCCAGATATGCATTTAAGCACTTTTAACGATGCTCAATGAAGTCGAAGACATGGTACATCTCTCGGATATTGGTCAACGCCGAGAGCTTCATTCTCCATACTTTATCCCCAGAATCCACTATCAACTTTCCCATCTTCATCGATATTTATGTTGTTACTCGAAATCCCCAATGTTTGGAAATGCAGTTGGAATACGCTAGCCCTATTCTACTTTTCTTCAAGCCTGTCACTATCGTTACTATAACTACTCATTACCGTAACACGATTCTTGCTGTCGTGCTGACGTGTATACGTGGACTGAGATCGATGATCAAACACCTATCATCAATATTTGAGGGCCGACATGAATGGACTTTCATTAGCATGACCGACCGCTTTCATTTCAAGACAAGTTCTCAGCTGAAAATTGGCCTTAATATTTGAAAAAAAAAAGCCTTTCAAGTCTACAGATCTTCACCAATAACATATGAAGTCTCAATTTACCAAAATAAAAAGTTTCATAGAAACAAGAAATCGCATTCTTGTAACACTCTGTCCAAAATCAATACAATTCAATAGCGATATACTGTTAATTATAACACGATGATGTATTGAAATACGTTGATGATGTATATGGCTGTTGGGATTGCTCTAAATTTTCAACATCCGAATTTTTAGACCAATTTTGGAAATTTTATTTTTTAGCAACTCTGAAAACCAAAAAGCAGCTTCAAATGACCATATTCGCTCTTAAATGATCATAACTAATCCTCTTCATAAGCTGATCACGTTTCCATCTCTTCAAGTGTTCTAGTTATTAAAAAAAACTATCAACAATTTGCCAACAACGAGTTCTGAGCCCTAATTGCTAAATCAAGAGCTTATTAGCGCGATTCTGGTGAATTTGTCATAAAAAAACGATGCTGTAAGAACGAAACAGATGTGACAAGTTTTGACGATTCTTTCCCTTGGTGGAGGGTGTCAATCTCGTGAATATCTACACGCAAGCAACGACTGGCTCATTTTGACAAGGAATATGAGAGACAATCCAGTTTGTCACAAGTTTCAACAGTTGCTGGCTCAACATTTATATTTTTGACTGGAAGATAATTAATGGGAATATAGTTATTTACCTATACCAATGTTCAAAGTTTACAAAATTAAAGTGAAAATAAACCGAATCATTGTTAGTAATACTACTATGATACTATAATAATTACTTACTATATTTTAACTATAGTATTATATTCATCATTAATGCGACCTCAAATTATTGGATTTTCTCAAGTGTTCACGACTATATGCAAGGAACTAAAGTATTGGGTTGGCAGGGAGTTTTCGGACTTTTTCGTTTTTTGTTGACTACTTTTCACGAATTTAAGCTTTTGTTTTTCACTGTCGTTTAGAGCAGCTTCCTGCTGTTCTTTTGATTTATGACACTTAAACATTTGTTTCAAGATGGAATTGTCCTGAGAGCAAAAACGATTGTTGATGCTACACGAGTATCGTTGCGTGCCAAAGCAGCACTTGAACCTAAACGATATTCGTGCAGCGTAAACAATCGTTTTTGCTCTCGGGACAATTCCATTTTGAAGAAAAAGTGTAGGTGTTATGTATCAAAAAAACCACAAGAGGATACTCTGTGTGGTAATAAAAACTCAAAAAATAATCAAGAATACGAAAAGATCAGGAGAATTTCTCACCAATCCAAAAAAGTTTAATGCTCACAAAATAGGAATGAGAGCGAACTAATAAGTAATTCAATACAAAACTGTTCAAAAACATTTGGACTCGAGAAATTGTGCAGTGACATTGTAGAGCTTTTTTCCTACTTCAGTTCTCGAAAGATATCAGAAGTAAGAATTGTAGAGGTCAGTATTCCCGACGCAGGCGACAAGATGATGAAGTATGATGGTTTTGAGCGCTAAGCTTTTTTAAAAGAAGGACGACCGAGAACTGAATAGAAAAAAAGCATTACTACGGAAAACCTATAACAACGAAGAGCTTTGGAGACGTAAGAGAACTTCGGAAATCTTCACAATCAACGTTTTTTTTTACGGAATCATTTAGAACAATGAAAAGCTTCCAGAGCGATGGTTATGATATCATTTAATGGGATAGCTCATAGAAAACCAAATATCTTGGCAATGAAATAGCTGTAGAAAACAATAAATCCTGTCAGCTTGTCTGTTATCTCAAACTTCGAAGAGCTGTCTAATATCAGATTTGAGAGATGTGGTATTGAAATTGGTTTATTGCTCTGTGAGTTCTGGAAAGCAAGTCGGGTATCTACTTTTAGAAGAAGTCAAACTCTTTCTCAAATTGACTAAGAATGTTGAGGCCGGATCTGAGCTGCATTTGAGTCATTCAAAACATACAAGAACTTTATCGTCATTTTATTGAATGAAACTTTTTAATAACAAAGAAAACGAGTAACGAGAGTTTATCATCTCCATAAATAACTGACTGAGTCGAAATTTTGCAGTGTCTTCATATCTTATTTCTGTGATAAGAAGAGACAGAAGAAAAGCTTTCAAATATATCAACACAGAATACGTCATACTGATGCAAAAAGTCCAAATTCTACAATTTGCACAATTAATTGTTGAAGAGATAAATCTGTCCGGAGATGACAATCACGTGATTGACATGACACTCATCACTTACACATGAATTATTTTAGCTAAAGAGTTCACTTATATTACCCACCTCCACCTATAGATCCTAGGGGAGATAACAAAATATGAGAAGCTTCATACTTGATAAATTATCAGTATTTGGCACTGATTTGAATATCGAATAGGACATAACGTCTACTGCGAAGCGGTAAATTAGTGATCAAACATTTTTTCTAGGTACACCTGTTCCACATTCACCGTCATTTTCGAATCATCTCGTGCAAATCGGCAACTCTAACTCTTCACTAGATTCGAAACGTCACTCTCTTAGAGCGGACCGACCAAGACGGGTTGATGCTCAGAACGAGGAAGAAACACTCCTCGAAAAGAACATCGACAGAGTGGGCGCAGAAAAATTGCTTGAAAGTCGGAGTCTAGGTGATTTCCTGCTCAGGTCAGGTTATATCGCATCTGCTTCTTGATCGGATTTCTTTTCGCCTTCTTTGTTAGCGGCTGTTGTAATACTGGTGTGGAAATTCAGCCATTTATTAATGATCGTTGTAGATCTCGAGGGGAAGGCAGCGCTGCGTTGTCGCTGCGAGGAGCTTCTGGTGTTCTACATATAAAACTCGAGCGACGAGGCGATAAGTGGGTGATCGGCGAGGGTCCATGCTTCCGTTCTATCTCTTCGGCTGTTCACTACTACCGACGCCATCCACTGCCAATCAGAGGCTCTGATCATCTTCTGCTAAATGCCTCCCTCACCAATACTGTCCGTTTATAGCAGTACTACAGAAAGCACAAGCAATACTTATCATGGTATCTATTCCATGACATGATGCTTGCAACATCGATTTTTTAGTAGAAATTGAAAGAAGTACGGATCCGCCAGCTTTCGATTTTATGTGTCTCTGTGTAAAATTTCCCTGCAGAAAGTACGACTATTTTGTGTCAGAACTTTCGATCGCTGTCCATCCCGCGTGGCTCATTTTCTTCTCATAAATTGTCGTTATGTGGCTAAGCAATCTTCGATTTCTCCCTATTCCAACTTCGCCTTTTTTTGTACATAAATTTGATGATATGCATAATAAAATATGGTATATCTGTGTTGGAAAGGATGAATTTGAAACATTACTTATTCCATTCGTTCAGGAGAAATATGGTTAAGTCAGAAAACATACGAATCCTTTCATTCGAACTTCACGGGAATTAGAAAGGCACGTTTGAGCTTAAAATATTCGATTAGAGAGAGGTTTCGGTGAATTATAAATAGATTTCAACACCCAAACGAAGCTTGTCATTTTTTCGTCGTTAAACTTTAGTGATAATAAACGGGAGCCACAATTATTTTCCCTCTAAGTTCATTGATCCTGATTAGAGCTTTAGAATAGTTTATATAGTGAATGAGCATGGCTGACACTTCAGTATATTTGGTTTAGGCTTAGGACAGTTTAATTAACGAGCGCGACAGAGGGCATCGTAGTTGTCGGGAAGATGTCGATACTACTACCGGGCGGCACTCAGCGAAGCGATACCGGAAACATTGAGTTTTCAGTGAGAAGAAAAAAAATCGAAAAGGATGATATGGTTAGTAGACAGGTGGCAAGTCGTTTCTGATCACAAAAAAATGTCAACGATTTTTTACACTATTTAAAATTGAGATTTTCAACAAAGGGGCAGTGCTCTGCATCTACGTTAAGATGTGTGTTCTGCGACTCGTCCGTAGAGCGCTGAACGTCCTACATTTTTAGTGCTTCCTATAGTTTCACTCTTTGCCCTAAGGTTTCGAAAATTAAAGATAATAAATCGGCCTCAACGTTATTATCACTATTAATATTAATCCATTATTATCATTATTGTTATTGTTATTATTATTGACGGTTATAAAAGTGAGCAAGCGGGTATGACAAGAATCTTTCACTAACCTCAATATCCTCTACAGGTCGACAGAGATTTGTTTCTACACCAAGGTGACCTTTTACTGGGTTTCTTTCCATTAGCCATGGTAAGCTATTGATAGATAAGAGATATGCTTATTTTTATGACATTGTTGCAATACTAGTTTATGAAGAGTTCACTACTTGGACGTTGGACGAGCGCTCTACGTAACATGATTTTGCCGGAAACCTGCTTGGTTGAATGGTTGATCCTCAAACAAAGTTCATGATTTGCAGAATAAGATAATCTTCGCGAAAGGCATATAAAACGCATTCATGGCGTGAATTATGCAGGTTGTAAAGACCGTTTCACCCTAATGGCAACCAGTTCCTTTCCTCAGGGTTTCCCCCTTTTCGAAGTTACTCTGCCTACGGGTTGCGAGGACTGGCTGCGAAGTTGATGGATCCTGCAGTTGTTGCTCTTTTGATACTCTGGACTATTCTACAGAGGCACTCTGAGTTAGGTCTTTCGTAACAAGAACTCTAAGGCCTGGTATGGAACAGGACCAATTGGAGTAAAACTTTTGAGCTATCTATCTCGTAACACAGCTGACACGACGGGAGCCAGTCATAATAGCGCTCATTAGTGAGTAATAAACAATCAAACTGAACCAAATTCTCATTAAAATCATATTCGCTAAGCGTCTTTGCGCTTCCGAATTCTTTTTAGCAGTAATAAATCGAGTCAATCGGTAGAGTCGATCATTCTCATGATATAAGTCTTCGTCTTCTGAACGAATCGAATTTTAGGGATGGAGCACAGTACGGGAGAAGACTCCTCATTCGGTGGAACTTTTTCATGCAGATAGTTATCAATTTATTACCAACCGAAATGACTGAATTTTTTTGGGAGGCACTGCTTTTTCTAGCATCTGATATAATTACTAGCTGGCACGGAGCGCAGCAATATTTCAAAAACCAAATTCCATTTAATCTTGGCGGGGAATAATCAATATTTACAACCAATGAATGCTGGGATACGAGAAAAACTCGGGTGAGCTTCAAACCCACGACCATTCTTTGCAGGTGTCCACATTTATCCATTACACCACCGACGGAGTTGCTCTACCTCTGCCTAAATAAACAATTCCTTGAATAAAATGTAATAAGAGTCCATTCCATCCACCAAGATCTTATGAAACGTCCTGGCACCTAGTCTTTTCAGAATAATTTCCTCCATTTCTCCTGTCCAAAGTTTACAATACCTTATTTCTTGTTTATATAGTCAAGCGCTCTTTCAAATGGTTTACTGCCTCATTGTGACTGTGACTGGGTGTTTCTTGGTGTCGGACTGCGAAGTACAGCGGGATTCAACCTCCAGTAGGGCCAGTCAAGCTGAGAAGAAATTCAACGTTTCCACTCGGGAAGACCAGCTGAAAAAACCGTACCACGAATGATCGCCGTATTGGTAGCTACTGGTCGTAAGGTAGTTTCTCTCTGATCCACAAGGACCGGCGAATGCATTAATGTGGTGATGACGCGAGAAAGCTCGCCTAAGCTTACCTCAGACTCTAGCGATGAAAACTTATACCAGAACATTTTCATGTGCTCGGCGACGCACATTTCTTGAAGGCGGACCGTCTAAGTATCCAAGTATATAGTTGAGCGCTATTGCAGGTGTATCTTAAGAATGAAGCCTAAAGCTGTGCACAGATTGCAAGTAGCTAGTAATGATCCTGATCCGTATTCGTAGCGAGGATTGCAAAGTTGAGGATGATCTGATGAGGTGACAGCACCCCATACGAGGGTATGCACTGAATCGGTGTGTTCACCATTGAGCATTCAGAAAACGGGATCCTGCTTACGCGTAGTTCAGCTCAATGTTTCGATAACGTGTCATGACTATTTTCAATCTTGGACTGCTCTAAAGTGATCACATGAAACATGCTGTAATCCATTTCTAGGATGGCATTACTATCCGTGAAGGGAGATTGTTGTGGTATTCACGGTGTTGAGCAAGATACAGCTTTGTTATGGTGTTTCTCTGATTAGATTTGGATAACATCCTAAGCAGTTCATGACATTATTGCCTTTTACTGACTGTCTCTGTTGAAATACGCTGTAGAAGGTAACAATTAGTGTACGAAGCACTGAGGTTGGCTTTTACCTCATTGAAATTTGGTTTGCTTTTCTCCATGAAGTCGTAAGTTAACCTTGATATCTCTCATTCGAAATCACAAACACTACCCGTTGAGGTCGGAAAGAATTCCACCACTTTCGAAAATAGGTACTAATTTGGACGAGGATGATTCAAGGTCATATTCAACTCGGCTTCTGAATGATAGTACCAAGCTCTTTTCCGTGTTAAGAAACCTCACTCTCATGAACTTTCCGCTGCAAATCGAAGTTCGACATCTAAGAAAACCCCTTCTATGGCATGATAAGACGATAAAACATCCTGGACTTCCACCTAGTGTATTTTTCCCCTTCAAAAAATGGAGTAAATATCGAAATAGTGGGGAATTCAAGGGAAACCAAGATAATCCATTAACTTTTTTTTCTCAAGGGAAAGCTACGCAGTATCTGGCTCCTTGTCGCTTCCGCCCACTTCATTTGCACCTTCTGTTACACAGTATTCTGTAAGAGAACCAAACCAAAGGTCTAAAAAGAGCTTAAAGCTTATTGGAGCTTAAAGCGAAATTACCCAGCATCACTAGCACATTGACGACGGCACGACCTACGTAAAGGTGGGCATGTATGATTGAAGCGCTTTTTGGAGTGCGACGCATCGAAATCAGATTCTATTCAGTGTTCGGTAATTAATAAAACGTGGCGAACTAATTTTTTGTGATTATCCCTCTATTTTTCGACTCGGCTTTCTTGTTTTGTTCAAAAAAAGTATAGATAGGAAAAAGGCTGACCTTAAAAGGTGAAATTACAGGTCATTCAACTGGCTCATGCACCGAAATCTGTAGATTCGGTGGCCGCCTTGCGCGAATGTGTTAATAAGTGGATAAAGTCGATTTCAGAATGAACAGGAGTGATGAACTGATCTTGGAAACGCCGTCTAACATGTCCATCTCTTTCAAACTAGTTTCAGAACTAGAAGGATTTCGGCTCTACTTCCATACTACTGATTCCTATGAAATGCGAACCCCTGTACTGCTTCACCATACCTTTCGTCTCCAGTGTTCGTTTAAGACCACGCTCATAATTCAATATATCTGATAATTATTTTTGAGCCACCACGTCATGTAGTCTTTTATGGGCGACTTATAGGGCCCGACACACGTGTTTCGATCTTGCAGTATCTCAATTTGGCAGTTACCATTCCCCGTCTCTTGCCAATCCTGCGTGGATACTCTAGCTCTCATTTTTAGAGTAGACGACGATGAATGATTTACTCGTGCCGTCAAGTCAAATAAATCATTAGATTGGCAATCTTGTACACTCGATTGCTCTTGGCTGGTATTATGGAATAATCATACCATTTGTTTTGAGTGTTCAGTCGAGTGTACAACACTGCCGAACTAATGATTTATTTCACTTGATGGCACGTGTAAATAGTTTGCCGTCGTCTGTTCTCTATAGGGGGATTTAGAGACCTCCGAGAGGATTGACAAGGACGAAGGGTGCTGCCCAAGTGACAAGGCTGCCAAGGTCGGAACACGTGTATCGGGCTCCATAAGTTGCCCATAAAAACGACATGACATGTTAGCTCGAAAATAATCATCAAATATAATTTATTTTATTTTATACGACCCATCACCACAATTCGCTATAGTGATCCCATCATTTTTTTTGCATTCGATCCGGTTTCTCGTATTCCCATCCTCCACAACGATCTTCAAACATTTCTCGTGTTGCCCCGCTGCTGCTTAAGAAGTTCATCTTCTCTACAACCGTCATGGTTTGCTGGTCAAGATGATCCTCTTTGAAATCTCGGAGGTGATCCAGCTGAGGCGTTTGTTTCCTAAGACGTTCGTAAACCAATCACAGTAGAGTGCTTGGGAGGGACCGAAACAACGCTTTATCTGCCACCTGGCTTCCCAATATACTGGCTCACTAACCACTGCGCTACCACGCCCACCCCCCAGCTTTTTGTACGTACCTGCAAGAGGTCTGTAATTCCGGGTGGGTTCCCCAAATATGATGCAACTATTTCAATTTCCAATGAGATCGAAGAGCACTTCTCCAGTGATTGCCGGGTTAGCGGACAGAGAAGGACGCTTTTGGGATAATGAACTTGAATCCGTTATCTTTCTGCTTTCTTTGACAGTAGTATGATGTCATAGAGATCATCTAAGGGTACAGAGAGTACGCAAAAACCCGACCTCAGGCGGGAATTGAACCCGCGTCTCGCCCGTATAGGGGGAGAGGGCGAACTACCACTACATTACAGGAGCCATCCGTTTTACTACCACCTTGTTTGATTTTCAATTTTTGTTATGCGAACTAGGTAGGATCGTAGAGCTGAAAAACAAAGCCAGTGCATGAGTCACGTGACAGCACGTCAGTTTCGCGTTATCTCTCGTATTGACTGGTTGTCCCACATGTCCCTCCTAATCAATATTAACGCTGTCGAAACTCTAAGAGCACATATATTTGCTTAAAACTTAGGTAATTGAACCTCGATATAACGTGGATTAAGCCAAGGAGAAATGGAGCCACGTGGATGCAACAACAAGACAAATTTAGTAATCAACTGCTATGGAGTTTCATTGAATTTCAAAGTATTTACGCTTGAAAAAAATATATAATTTAAGCGGAGTATTTACTTTTATTGTCTTTTAACAGTGGTATGATCTACAAATATTCACTTAAGACTATTGAGTGGTATGCAAAAATTCGACATCAGACAGGAGTCGAACCAGGTTCCAGTCTACCACGGTGCGTACTACCACTACACCACAGATGCCACTGTCCTGCTACGGTGGCTGATAGCTAGTAGCTACGATAATATATGTATAGAAGAAAGAGTGACAGCAGAGTGATGGCCTAGGTGGTGCAGTGCTGGCACGCATCCGCGGTATGGGTGAAACGCGAGTTCGATCCCAGCCTGTGTCGACGATCGTAAATCACTCAATTCAAGCTAAAAACTCTGAGATCCCGAATATTCCCCGTCAGAAAAGCAGTGACACCGGTGGTACCGGGAAGGCGTTGCATCTTTTTCCTTAATCATCCGATTCCTAGCCAATTTCTTGCAAATTTTGGAGTGGTCCTGAGAATATCGATTTTTTTCGAACCGATCAATAACTTCCAGATTTTTCCGGCCCTCAAAAAATCCTCGAAAAAAAAGGAAAGCTCAGATAGCCAGCTGAAAACCATGAAATTCTCGACAAAGACAATATGCGCTAGAGGCACAGGGTACATCCCCCCCTATTTTTTCAACGCAATTACATCTTATTAAAAAAACTTGAGAGACAGAAAAAAGGAGAATTAGAAAAATTCAGAAATGGCCGAGAAGGAAAAAAGCGGGCCGTCAGGGTCCAGGATGATGTTAAACTGATATGCGCCAGCCACCTAACGGGGGGCATCAACCTCGTCTGTGGTTCGGCGGCGGCCCCGTACGACGATGTCCTGACCCCGATCTCTCTCGGCCGGCCCCGACCGACTGACCGACTCGGCCGTCCTCCTCGCCCCATCATCTCTCCTCCTACTCGCTGAGCTATTCGATCGAAACAATGTCTTCAGATATGTCCGATGTTGGTCTGCTTGTGATCTCGACAAGAAATCTGCCGAAACTCATCAGTCTCCTTGTCGCAGCTGCTCAATCGATCCGCTCACGTCTCTATATCCGGTCAGTTCCTCTTCCATTTCCTTCTCATATTTGTTTTCGTTTTTTTTTTCATATCTCCTCTCTTGTTCTCGTTTTTGACACTTCAGTCCTCGCCTCCTTAGTAGTTTACGTACGGCAACAGATCGATTTTCGCAAGCGGCGCGCGATTTTCGCAAATTTGATGGTTTTTTCTTCTTTTTTTTTCGAGTAAACTTCAGGTTTCTTGTACCATCCGGATACTCCATAACTTCCTCTACAACCTCATATACTTTTTGTGCATTTTTGCCCCCCTATGTGCGACAAATGAACGCATGTGGCGCAGTGATTAGAGGTGCTCTGCGTCGCACACGAGGTCAGTGGTTCGATCTCGCGCTCATGGCTCACCAAGCCATCCATCCTTCCGGGGTCGGCAAATTGATATCAGACAGGTCTCAGACTTATCTGGGAGGATAAGCAGCACTGACTCGGTTCGGCGGGAGGCCACCGCGAGTCATTGTAATGGCCAGATATGCATTCAGTCACCTCAAATGAAGTTAACAATTGAAGTCGAATGCATGGCGCATCCCTCAGGGATTGATCAATGCCGAGAGCTTTATCTTCTTATCCTTTATGTGCGACAAAAACTCCCATTGTGTAGCGTAATTTTATTTCTCCTCGCACAACGCACTATGAGGATTTTCTCAAAAACCAAAAGAAGCTTTTTTGAGGAGCCAAGTACGATGTTGAAATGGCTAAGTTTTGAGCTTTTGTACGGCTACTGAAATGTTAGTGAAGAAGCTCTATTAAGTGAAAAAAGGGGCTGAGAAGTCATGCATTGAAGACGATGCACACCGTCCACGAATGGTTAATCTAGACGATGTCTTCCATGAATTTGAAATCATGATATAGAAGCATGCAAATGAAAACAGAGTTCTCGTTGAAAGTCTCACTTTCGGTAATATTATTCGAAAGTTTGGAACCTCCCGGGGAGTAATTCTGGGCTTAGGTGGCTTCAATTGAACCCTTTGGGTTATTCACAGTGCTGAATGCTGTCCTCGTTTACATGGCAATAACGCAGCGTATACTAAAAGAATTTCTTGCTTTACTGCTTTTTGAGAAGTATTATGATATTGCAATTATATATTCAAAGATGCTGAGTGATATGCAAAAGTGTTGACCCCAGGCGGGAGTTGAACCCGTGTTTCATCCATGATATGAGTATTGGTATGAAATACGGGTTAAACTTCCGCGTGTGGTCGAAAATTTTTTGCATATCGCTCGGAATTCCTGGATGTACAGTTATGGAATATACTCATTAGTTCTGCTTCTACACATCTATTCATATACTCCAATTACTCTATTATACCAGGATGTTACATGAGTTTTTCCACTAGGGCAGGCAACCTTGACTACCAAATCTATTACCGAGAGGTACAAGGCTGACAAGTTGGCTCAAATAATAATGAAAGGATATATTGAAATTTGAGCGTGGTCTAAATAAAGCACTCGAAATAAAGGTATAATTATGATAAAAGTACCAGCCAATGAGCAATCGAGTGCACAACACTCTGTGTTGGGTGAAGGTTTCACTTGACATAGAGTGTAAAGCGTTCGTCGTCGATGACTCTTTACAAGGAGTGTAAGGCTTCCGAGAGACTGACTATAAAAAATATCGAAAGACGACGGGTTCTGCCCGACTGACGAGTCTGTAAGGACGAAACACATGTATCGGGCTGTACAAGGCCCTTACCAGACCACATGACAGGTTGGCTCAAATAATAATGAAAGGATATACCCAGAGGTAATTAAACGCATAATTTCGGTTCAATGGCGCATTTTCTTGCGAACATTTTGGTATACTACTTGGCTATACTTGCTCTAAGACGGAGCTGTCTTGGAATAAGTTCGCTTGCTACTCATACAGGGAATGCGCGAAGGGGAAAGTGCTAATGAAGCGGCGCGCAAGATTATGTTGGAACTCTATCCAAACAGATCTTGTCAACAACCTCGTATAAGCAGGGAAATCTTTAAAGGATACATCAAGAGTTTTATTTGGATGCGATGAACTGAATGTATATATCTATACATCTTGAAGGGCATGGAATCAGTTGTTAGCTGTAACACTTCTATCTGTTCAATTACCCAAGTTTGAGAAGATAAATGTGTTTGAGTTGCTGTTATTGAAGTTTTTGTCATTAGAAGAGAATTCTCTTACTTTTTTCTCGTGCAAAATGGATATGATCCCGGTTACTCAACCCTTTCCGGATCACAGTTCAAATCACTCGCGGTGGATTTTCGTTTTGAATTGGGGTTTCTTTCCCGTTTCGAAAAGCATTTAGAAATTTTCTTATTCTTTTGATGCTCCTTATTCTTCTATACACTCTTCCATATCTTTGGTGTCCTTTTTTGCGAAGAAAAAGCGCTACTAGTAAAAAATATTCTGCGCACTGCATGCGATGTTACTTCAACGATAACTCCCAACAGCGTTCGGATTTTAATATACCTGAGGTGATGGGACTAGTATATAAATGTAGAGGAGACTTTATTCTATCGGTTCCTATGAGTACTAATTTCCATTCATTTCTAAACAATTAAATCCCGTGTGAAGTTTAGCCCCACGAGCTAACTTTTTGGAACTCAAAACGTAACCTTCTCGTAGCATAGCTTACTAAGAAAGGCTCTCGAAACAGAAGGCCTATTATCAGGGATCGACACATTCAAGGTATAAATCGGCCTCTTTTTCTAGTGAAATAGCATTATCTGGCGAAAAAGGCCTTCAAATAATAATGTGTTCAAAATAACACACGCGGTCCTCAAGGGTTAAAAGGTCCACTTTTTGACTGACTACGTCCTTAGCCATCTCCTATACGAATCTCTCATTACTTGGCAGTCAACAAGTGTTGGAAAAAATTTTAATTGATAAGAGATTATTTAGAGATTCTGATCTTGTTTTACAGTGTCCAGAGCCCGAGTTTGGATTCGTTGTTGCCATCCTTGTATCTCCAGTCGTCTGTCCATTGTCCCAATTTGGACGTTCGTGTTCTGCTCGGGCAAAAAATTCCTCATTATGGTCGTCTTATTGGAGAGGAGAGCCCGGAAGATATGTCTGTTCATCCTCCGAAATACAAAAAAGTCGTCCTAGGCGGCACATTTGATCGATTACATATTGGTCACAAGGTGGGTGCTTTCGTTTCCTTGCAGATCACAGGGCTTTCTATCAATGACATCTTTCTCTATATCGTTCAACGCGTGCTAACTTATCATTCCGTTCTAGTTAAGGTTCTTTTGTCGAAGGCTGCTCTGCTAGCCAGCGAGTGTGTTGTTTGCGGAGTTACGGACAAATCAATGATTGAAAGTAGGTGATTACAGGAGTGTTTTCTATGACAAAGATTTTTTTCTAAAGGTTTTCCTCCTTCAGAAAAGTCGTTATGGGAACTGATAGAGCCGATATCTACGAGAATACAAGCCGTAGAAGACTTTATTGCCGACGTGTCGGACTCGGTTGTTTGTCAGGCTGAGCCGATTGTAGATCCCTTTGGGCCCTCTACTCGAATTCCTGAACTGGAGGTAAGAATAAGATTTACCTTTGAACTTGTCATCGTCAATGAAAGCATAGGCGAAACGTCTAAAGACAAAAACCCTTGTGAAAGAGGAAGGCTAGGAAACAAGCTGAATGCTAGAAGTGCTAGAATCTGCACAGAAAGATTGTGATATGGGTCGTTTGGGAAAGCTTATTATCATTCCTTCTCCTGAGGGTGCATTTGGCGTGTGTAGCGCAGTGCTTGAGGTACCTTGCGACGCACATTTGGTCAGTGGTTTGATTCCGCGTCTAAGACTCGCAAAGCCTTCTTTTCTCTCGTGCCGTCGAATTGCCATCAGATCTGTCCTTGATAAATCGTAGGCCACCGCGAGTCATTCTAAAGGCCAGATAGCATACTACCTTCAAGCTTTGAGGGAGTAAACAATTTTTCGTTAGTGATGCGACAATCCATCCACATGTACTCGCCATAGAACATTTCCTATAAACAATTTTTCAGGCGATCGTTGTTAGTCAGGAGACAATTAAAGGAGGCGAGGCGGTGAATAAAGTGCGTAAGGTAGGAATTTTTCTTCGAAAGTCAGTCATCTCTAAATATGATTATCGCTTGTCGACGGTGATCGTCTGAACGTTGCAAAGTTATTTTCTAACGGAAACTATCCATGTCTATTTTGCTATCTCTTCAGATTTTCTTCAGGAAAAGAACATGTCACAGTTGGATATGGTCGTTATTGATCTGATAGAAGGTAGCGATGAGGTACTAAAGGAGACCAAAATCAGTTCGTCTACTCGGAGGAGGTTCGTCTATAAATTATCATCGTGCTCGCGGATTGATTATAATGAAAGATCTACGAAAGAGGATCGTGTGTTTAGACAAGATCTTGGAAAGCTATTGAAGCCACCGACTTTACATCCAGAAAGACCAACACGACCATATATCATCGGTTTATGTGGTGGAATTGCTAGTGGAAAAAGTAATATTGCTAAAATACTGGCACATCAGCCAGGTTTTGAGGTAGAGAATCTTCTTTGTTATAACCTATTTGAAGTATTCTTACTGCTTTTTAGTAGTGTTATAATCTTACAAATGTACACTTAAGAGTATCAAGTGATACGCAGAACAGTCGACCCTAGCCGGAAGTTGAACCCGCGTTACACCCACACCTAGGGCGCGTACTACCCACTATACCACCGAGACAGCACTTTGAATGGGTGAAACGAGAGGTTCACTTTCCGTCTGGGGTCGAATGTTCTCCACTCAAAACTCTTAGATGTATCTTTCATTGTTCTGGCTATCATCTTCTGAAAAACCACGATAGATTTCTATATTTCCTCATTAGATCCCTTTAGTTACTTTGCAGGATAGTTCAGGTCATCGACTGCGACAAGTTGGCGCATAGTTGCTACGAACCTGGAAGTAAACTGATAGACGAAATTAGTGGTCATTTTGAAGGTGTGGTCAGAAACGGCTACGTTGATAGGAAAGCTCTTGGCTCTATTGTTTTCCGTGATGAAGTAAGTTCTTTGTTCTTTCTCGTCCTTAAGAGTTTTTGAGTCAAATCTGTAGCTTTTAGGCAAAATTAAGACTGTTGTGCGAATTAATGTGGCCTTTGTTGTTGGAAAAAATCAAGGAAATAGTCGCCACTCCGAAAAGTGATGTTGTAGGTTCGCTTTAGGAATTTTGAGTCAAAAATTTTCCAGACACAATACAACGTTCAAAATAGTATTGATCAAGAGCCATTTGTAGTCATAGAGGCAGCTGCCATTGTGGAGGCTGGATGGCATTCGTATGTGAATGAATTGTGGACTGTATTTGTTCCACAAGAAGAGATGATAAGACGTGTAATGGAGAGGGATGGACTCACAAAAAATGAGGTGATTTGCGATGTCTTTGACTGTTATTCAACCTGCTTCTCAAGTTCTATCTTAAGTCTTAGGTCTTTAACCTCCTAATTAGTACGAATCCGGAGACCTCAAAACCAATAAATCTTAAGAGATGAGTTTTGGAGATGTGGTTTTTTCACTACTGCTAGAACTGTTTAGTGAAAAGGCCGCAACTGATATACTATCCAGTCCTGTAGACCATGTGCAGGCGTATAAATATGACTCCGTTTATTTTCTTTTTTTTTTTGCTGCAATAATAGTAAAACTAAAGGTATAGAAGGTCTTTTTTTTACTTTAAAGAGCGTTGAAAACACTACATATATGATTTTTATATACAAAGTACTTCATATGATGATCCTCATAGGACTTTGGAGATGACAACTTCTGTACTCGAAAAAAGTCCATTTCTTAAAATTTGCTACTTTGTAATTTGGAATTGGTAATCTCAAGTGGTAATCTGACGGTGCAGTGTCGTTGGAGAGTAAGGCGGGTAAGGCAGAACCTCCTGAAACCTCCCACCTTAGCTCTTTTATCACGTTTTCGATAGGTTCTGAAACATGAAGTCGAGCGCCTTCATGCAGCAAAATTGCAAAGTTCGTGCCGTTTTGGCTTTTTTATTATGATTTTTGCACTGAAACAATTGCATGACCTCGGTATCGTTCAATTGCACATTTTCTTGCAAACATTTAGGTAAGCAACTTGCCTATACTTTTTTTGAAATGGAGCTCCAAGCTCCATTAATCTTGTGCGCCGCTTCACTAGCATTTTCCCCTACGCGCAATTCGTGCATGAGTGAAAAGTGAATTTTTCCTACAACAGTTCCATCTCAAAGCAAATATGGGCAAGTTGTATACCAAACTGTTCGCAAGAAAACGAAAAATTGAACGACACCAAAATCAAACAATTCCAATTTCTTTCCGTTGATAAAACTGCAAAGTAAAGTTTCCGCAAATGGCGTTTTTCTCTTACAAAAGTTGTCATCTTTAAAGTCCTATAAAGCTATCATATATAAATTTTGTGTTTGAAAATACATATGAATAAATAGCGTTCCAACGCACTTCCAAACAAACAGAAAGAATTTGTATATACTTACTTTTACTATTATTGCAGCAAAAAAAGGTGGAGTCCTACTTGTAAACCTAATACTTGAGCAACGCAGAGCTTGTTCCTGAAGAACAAGTAGCTTACGTTGAATGCATTCATTTTCAGGCTGAAGATCGTTTGAAAAGCCAACTCACAAACAAAGAGCGAATAGCCCATAGTCATGTCGTCTTCTGTTCACTATGGGCTTATGAAGAAACGAGTTCTCAGGTGGAAAGAGCACTTCGTGAATTAAGGACTCGTCTGAAATCATCTAAAGCCATCTGATTTTCAAAGAAAAAAATCACCGGTAGTGTGTATATATTGTTATCCCGGAACTTGCTACCCGTGTAATCTTCTATGTTATGAAATTAAGTTGCTTTACTTGAGCGCATGGGCCTTGGGTTTTTTATTCACGTCTGTTATATTTACAAATGATCTATAAAGATTTATATTCAATGTGAAGAACCGTAAGACATATGACCATTGGGAAGATCTGTCAGAAATCCATGTGTATAAGGTGAGCTCACCTACTCGAGATCACCTTCAACCTTTGGCCTCTTCTGTGGCGCACTGTCAATCTCTCCAATATCAGTGTTGGATCCTTGTGATGTCACTTCAACAGCGGATTCTTTTGCGTTTGATGATTCTTCTTTCTCCTCGTCATCATCACTGTCGGCTTTCAAGAAATTCTGCCATGCAGATAAACGTCGTTGCCTCTCCTCTTCTGTCTCCTCAATTTTGTATTTTGTTTTTCCATCCCATAACGACACTTCTAACCTTAACAAACTTGTATGTAAAAAAAGTCATGGTGAATCAATACTCTATTCTGAGAAACTACAAGAAAATCCACGTTATTCTATGAAACTGACTAACAGAAATAGGCACAAACCGTCGTCCATCTACAATTCGTCCGTTAAGCATCTTTACGGCCATGTCAGAATTATCCGTAGTTTCGAAAGTAACCGTGACTACTCCTTCCGGATTATTCTGAAAGTAAATCAAGTGCATTGTCAAAAGTTGGCAAGTTTTCAGGCAGAAAGTAGCTCTTATCAATGGGTACAGAGCAGCCCAACAACACAATAAAAGAAGCCAAATGATTTGTAGGGGTATGGGGTGTATAAGAAAGTGGAA
Source organism: Parelaphostrongylus tenuis (assembly GCA_019055375.1). Classification (NCBI taxonomy): domain Eukaryota; kingdom Metazoa; phylum Nematoda; class Chromadorea; order Rhabditida; family Metastrongylidae; genus Parelaphostrongylus; species Parelaphostrongylus tenuis. Next base: position 137,326 of record JAHQIW010003830.1, read on the forward strand.
GACATTGAGCAACACACACATAATGTCGTTAGTTCGACTCCACCCTAGTGTCAACCGAGTTACCCCACCCCGCTGGCTTCGATGAGTTGTTAGGAATGTTTCCTTGCGATTTACAATGGGCAGCGGTTCCTTTTGATGAAGAACTACGTTCTAACAGGGATATTTCAAAATTCCAAAGACGATCGAGCCTGACTTGCATACAGTGAGAATCCGCAAGACATAGTAGTCAACACTCCATTCTTACTTAGGTACTTGGCTCGTTTTCATTGATAGTGCGAGCTCCAACACAGGGAAACTGTGCTGGTTGGTAACCCGGAGTCCCGAGGTAAACCTAGCCGGGGCTTCCTCAAGTCGTCACCACATTAGAGCAGACGCCGGCCGTTGTGATCAGGAGATCACCACTTTGCCACCAGAGGTTACTAAGAAGGCGGTCGTTCCTGATACGGTTTGCTCTTAGCTGGGCTTACCGGGTGGAAGCGTCGGACTCCTTCTCAGCTTGGGTAGCTCTGCTGAGGGTTGAATCCCTGCTGTACTTCGCAGTACGACGCCCAGGAACACCTCCTAATCTCAATGAGGCGGTGAAACCATTTGGGAGGAATCTTCCTCTCAATATGAAAATCCAAACAGTTTTATGTAACAATTTCTACACAAAAAATCGAATGAAAAAAATGTTGGAATGAGTAAAATACGTCGACGCAGGTCACACAAATCCTTTCTCCCTATCCGAATTCCTACATAGATTTGGACACTAGAAATCTCCTCAACGCCAATTGAAGAAAGCAAGTAGAAGCACCTACAGTGTAGGATAAACGACGCCTAAGAATCGAAATATACTTACATCGTAAACAACCACTTTCTTGACCACACCGTATTTCGAGCAGCTCTCTTGAACTTCTTCTTTCAGATCCATCATCAAAGCCGCATTCCTCTGTTCACCAAATTTTGTATTAGATGAGATAAATTATAGACAACACGTTCATAGAAACACATAAACAGTGCTGACCTCCATCATTTCTAGAGTGAAGAGATTTTTAATAACCACAGTACAATCCGAAATTGGACGATAATTACGTGGCTTCTCTGGTCTCCATTCAAATATTCTGAAGAACACCTCCATTAGGAGAATGCGAAATAACGCACATATTCATCTAAGTCCTATTATTTTTATTTTATCTTCATTTCCATAACGCTTTTTCTGTAATTATTTATGTTTCACTGAGTCTAGCTCAAATCCATATCTTAACTTTAGATACTTTACTGGACCGTCTTCAGTGTTTATTCCACTGCGCGCATTTCAGTATTTCTAGCATTCAAAGACGCCTCGTCTTCCCCTTGAACGTCGTAGAATAACGACTGAACGGGTCTCCTTACAGTATCAAGGGCAACCTCACCGAGGCGTTCCACAAGTTATTGATGACTGCCGAAGAGAGTTGGCTTGTGGAGCTTGGCTCCACGCGCGGCATAACAAGCATCAGAACCACTCGGCCACGACGCCCAATAAACATCAAAACATTCAGTATGGTCTGTGAGAATGCTTGAAGCGTTTTCAAGCTTGATACGTCAGAAATGGTGACAACGCAAGAAAAAGTGCTATCACCATAGATAACGTCTGAATAGAATTTCAAACTATGATAATTCAAGGAATGATGGGAAACTCAAGAAAACTGAGCAACTAAGGATAACGTAAATGATCTATACCTTAGATCTGTCTCAACTACTTCCAAATGACAGTCTTCTCGAAGTCACCATTCATATAGAAGGTTCTGCTGGTCTTTTATCTACATCGATACTATAGCCATAGCTCTGTTCCATGGGAGCAATCCGTCTTATTTGACAAACAATCATTCCAAATAACAAAGTCTACCGCAGTTAAGTGCCAATTGGCCATTTTCTGTTCAACAAAAAACCAACAATAATTTCAATAAACCATAATTTCTAGGTGATAAAGCTCCCAATTCTGATTAATCCCTCGGGGATACGAGACGCATTCGACCTCACCTAGCACGGTTAGTGTGACTGAATCCATATCTGGACTTTACAATGACTCGCGATGGCCTACCGATGAATCAGGTCAGTTCCCCCAGGCAACTCAAGTAGAACTTCATCGACCTCTAAGGGGTGGAAGGCTTGGTGAGCCTTGAGCGCCACTTCAAACCATTAATCATCGACCGATTAATCCCGCTTGAGTCACAGAGCACGTCTGGTCACTACGTTACACGCGCTTTTACAATGAACCATCTTTTGTATAATTATCGTAACACTGAAAGGGGAGGAGATGGCGGAGTGGTTGATTGCTCATCGCAGAGCTCATCCCCTCTGCCTTCCTTCTAAACACTCTCCAGCAATCAACAACGAACGCACTATGAAACGTCATAGCCAGGCTATCCTGAAATTGCAAAGAGACGCGCTCGACGAGTCACGATGTCCATGAAGACGAAAAACGAACTGAATGCTAAAAGTACTGGGACCCGCAAAGCGAAAAATCTGTGAGACGGGTCAAGTAAAAAAAAATTAATCGCAACATTACTCACTTGTTCTGGATCTCCATATACCTCTTCTTCTGCGCATTCGTGAGCTTCTTCCGCTTCTTTGATGGATCAAATTCTCCTTTGAGCTCAAAACGTGCCTTCTCTACCCTGACCTCTTTTCCTCTCAAATTGTACCCATCCAAAATTGATAGCGCTAAATCGACAGACTCCTGAAATGGGAATCAACAGAAAAAGTGCTATTGAAAGATCGACTACTAGCCTTCACTTTCATTTTTGACCTGAAGAATATATGAATTATGATGCAGGAGAAAAGATACCATGCAACCGGAAATTCCAAATAAAAGATTTGCAATACTAAACGGAACTCTCATGTAATATTCCTTTCGTTCCCTGGGAGAAAAGAAATAATAGGTGAGGTGATAATCGAAATATCGCCTTTTACTAACTCGACAGAGAAGCGATAACTTTAGCGATAGTAGCCAGGAAAAGACTAACCTTTTTGATATAACAACACCTCCCATCGCCTTTTAGTTGACCTTCTTCATCAACATATAACTTCAACTTCGGCTTATTGGTTCGGGCATCGGGCTGTATAACACCGCACTTTGACATGAAATCCTGAAATGGAAATTTCACATGAAAAAATCACGAAGCATTGACAAAAAAGGCTAACGCTCTAGAGGTTAATAAACCCTCAAACGATCGCCATGCATTCGTCATCAGCTAACATCGATTGAGGTGACTGAATGTATATCTGGCCTTTACAAAACGGTGGCGGCCCTACTGATGTATCAAGTCAGTGCTGCTATCCTCCCAGAGATTCTGGAAGCAATTCACCGACCCTAGAGGGACGGAAGGCTTGATGAGTCTTAAAAGCGGGATGGAACTATTGAACGTAGATGGTCGATCACATGGGCGTCGTACCCCTGACTACTGTGCCACATACGCTCTACAAGCATCTATATAAAACACATTAGCTATATACCTTAAACTCTTCATAAGTGATGTCGGTGGGAAGATTGCTTACATAGACCGCATGAACTTTCTCTTGCATATCAACCCAACCTGAATGCGAATGAACAAAATCTGAGAGGAATGATCCACCACGTTGATGAATTTGAGTATAAATCCAAGCAAACCAATCCTATCCATTTTCTATATTAAAGAAAAAAAAACCAATGATAACGCGAGAACGAAAAATGGGTGGTGCTGAGCCAATTTCAACTCTCCTTTTTCTAAGTGGTGAGCAAAAAATTTGTGTAGAGAGATTTTGAAGAATGAGTAGTGAGTATGAGGTGGCCTCGATGCTGTAGCGGCAGCACGCGTCCCCGCTAAGAATGGGACACGGGTTCAACTTCCACTTAGGTCGAATTTTTGTTCACCAATCAAATCTCTTAGATTTGAAACATCACAGCATCGCGAAAAAGCAGTGGAAACATTAGAAATCTTTTTTCTCTGGTGAAGGGAAGAGATAGTAAAGTCTTTCACCTTGACTATCCGCTGCCGCTCCTGCTGTCTTCTTCTCGTCTTTTTTCACCGCCGAGTTGGCTTTCGGCTTTTCAGACTCAGCCTTCCTTGCTTCATCAATTTTACCTTAACGAAAACTGCTGCATTTTGTTATTTGAAAAAATTACAAATAATTCTTTGAGACGATAAGGACTGTAGCAATGCCACATTTGAGATTAAATGAAGGCGTCTTTGAAAATACACTCTAACATTATGCAATTCTCAACAGTACTTATACATCCAAGGATGCTGAGTGGTATCCAAAACTTCGACCTCAGACGAGAATTGAATCCGTGTTTCACCTAAACCGTTTTTACTACCACTACACTACGGAATACACCGCTCTACTACCACTTTCTGTCCCATATAGAGCATTGAAGCTGTTTAACAGGTTCAAAACCCTCAGCATCCATAGATCTATAGCTACAACATCATGGTGCTGCAAATAGAGCGATAGAATAATATTCTAAGATGAAATAAAGCTTGAAAAAGGATATAGATCTCAACGATAACGATGTCCTGGAAGATATGCGCCATGCATTCGACTTCATCAAGCACCGTTTGAGGTGTTGGCTACAAAGTCTAGTACCACTTCACCAACCTCCGGAGAGATGGAAGGTTTGGTGAGCTCTGAGCATGAGGTCAAACCAACAACCACGTGTGTGTTGCGGAGTACTTCTAACCGCTGCGACAGACGCGTTTCAGATGTAAAATATCGACAGAATTCAAAAGCACTGCTAAGACGAAACAAGACATATTTCTGTAGCAAATCTGAAGACAAAAACGAGATCTCTGAGTCGAAAGAAACTCACTGTAGTCATATTGAATCCCATAGTTAGCCTGATAATTGGCAATAAAATCCTCAATTGAGTCATCGGCTGGCTGCCATTCCTGTGTATTCGCATTCCACTTCATTCTTACGCCGTTTACAACCTGAATACTAAAAATTCAACTCTTTCCAAACGGTTATTGATTGACCTTCGCACGCTGCGCGGGATTGTTATCATTTAATAGAGATATTTTCCTTCGCTTCCGAAAACATTCCAGGTTTCTCATATTATCCTGATAATCCATGAATTTCTCTGGACATTCCATACTTTTTTGCATATAAAACATCTATGTGCGAAGAAAACTCCTCTGAACATCTTTCGCTACGTCGGGGAAGTTGGAGGTCAAAAACTACCCCACTGTCCGTACAGGGTTGGAAAAAGGTGTTGGAAAAGCAGATGTACATTAGTTTGCTCCGTAAGTTTTGACACTACAGCAACAGATACCAAGTTTATTAACCAAAAGTAATCAAAATTGCATAAGTTGGTATTGTTCAACTGTGAATTTTTTGCGAACATTTTGGTATACAACTTTTCTATGCTTGCTTCAAAATAGAGCTGCGTAGGGAACAAATTTGCTCGCTGCTCATGCAGGAATGGCGATTAGGGGAAGATGCTAGTGAGGCGACGCGCAAAATTTAATGGAGCTTGGGGAGTGATACGGTTGCAAAAAAAGGACGGAGAGGAAGTGGTTCACAAAGTTCAGAGCTGGAAAGGACAGTCTGGAGGATCAGTAACGATCGGGGTCGTCTTCAGGGGAAATTGACTGTCAAGCTGTCCTTCACATGATCGAAGAAATTTCCTCAATGACATGCCGAATGCCAGCCTTATTCCTTCTTCTTCTCGCAGCCCTTACCCAGTTCATGTAGGATGTTGGCAAGGGTCTCGAAGCAACAATCAAACTCTTCACCTTAACATTCGCTTTATCATTGGGGGATTCGTTCGCCCATCTCAAGAACAGCCTGACGATCAACTTCTTGTGGACGGCCCAAGCGGGAGTGATCCTCCAGACTGCTCTCTCCGGCTTTGAACTTTGCGAACCACTTCCTAGCCGTCCTTTCTGCACCCGCATCATCGTCCCAAGCTCCACTAATCTTCGCGTCACCTCACTAGCATCGTTGCCCTACGCGCTAGTCGTGCATGAGTAGCAAGCAAATTTGTTCCCATAACAGCTCTATGTTGAAGCAAGTCTAGGCAAGTTGTATACCAAAATGTTCGCAAGAAAATGCCCAATCGAACGATACCAAAGCCATGCAAATTCACTTAGTTCTGGCTGATAATTAGGTCTCTACGGCTCTAGTGTCGAAACCTATGGAACAGCGTTCGAAGTGACGACTTGCCTGTATTTCGGCCGCCTCCTGTTCGTACCAGAGTTGCTGGATGAATTCGCGATCGTCTTCGGACAGCGGTCGCCACTGATTGCCGTGATACTCCACGTATTCATGAGTGTCGTCGTAACGTCCAATCCATTTCTCGTTCAGATATCTTGTCGAAAAACCTGAAAACGCCACTCAAAGTCCATTGCAAAGTCGATTTTGATCAGAAAAACATCAAATGAAAGCGATTTCGATCACCTGTTACACTCTGAATCGCCGATTCAGAAGTAGCCGAACCGTCCACAGCCGGTGTTCCCTCGTCGCCCCCAACAGCAGGTTCGGACGAGTCCTGTTGCTCGAGATCGCTCCCCACCACCACGGCCTCTGATGCCATTGGGAACTAGAAGCGATTATTCTTGAACAATATGTAGAGTGCTGGGCAAAAACGTTTGCGTCAGCCGGGATTCGAACCCAGATCTCACTCTTTACGGGAGCCTATGCTAAGCGTTGCACTACGCACTAGATCTGGGTTCGAATCCCGGCTGACGTAAACGTTTTTGCACAGCACTCCACATATTGGGTATACTACAACATCATACCACTGCAAGTGGCAGTCAAAATAAAAAAAGAATTTAGGCTGATTATTCTTGAACATTGTAGAGTCTAATTCTCACAGATAAGCGATAAAGGAAAAAGCTCCCGGCGCCGATCAATCTTTGACGGACGCGCCATGCATTGGTCTCCATTCGTAGCGTCGAGGTGATTGCATGCATATCCAGCCGTTACAATGACTCGCGGTGGCCTCCCGCTGCATCAAGTCAGTGTTGGTTACCGTCCCAGACAAATCTGCGACCAGTGCGGTATCGAATTAGCGACCCCGTAGGGATGGTTGGCTTGGTGAGCTATAAGGGCGAGATTGAACCATAGACCTTGCGCGCGATGTGCGCCATAGGCGCTCTCATACTCTCAGATAACAACAAGAAAAGTACGATCTAAATAACGAAAAATCTACTCGGAATCTCTTTCATTGGAATAAAACGACAACAATTTCAAAAATATCTGCAATAGTGCGTGAGTTCAGTGACTTTGTCTGCGTAGTGCTCGTTGGGCATCACAGCTAGTCGTCCACTCAAATGACTAAGAGGAGGCGGAGCAACTTCCGTGATGGTGTAGTGGGTAAGACATGGTTCCCGAAAAGGACAATACCAGGTTCGAACTCTAACCGAGACTGCGGGCTTTGAACCCTCTTTCAGCGTTACGGTGTTTGTATTTCACTGCATTCCTCTGCCATTGAAAACAAGAACATATCTCTCGTTTCGAGTGTTTTCTTAAGACCACAGCTCAAATTTCAGTATGCCTGATAATCATTTTTTGAGCCGCGCATGTCAGTGGTCTATCAATGAGGGCTGACTTATAGAGCCCGATACACGTGTTTCGATCTTGCGATCTCGTCAGTTGGGCACTTACCCTTTCATCTTTTGCCATCCTGTGTGGGTGCTCCAGCCACCACACTAAGAGTTAGCGACGACGGACGTGTTACACTGTATCGGGCTCTATAAGTCAGCCCTCTTTGACAGACCACCGACATGCGTGGCTGAAAAATGATTATCAGGCATATTGAAAACAAGAACAGTTAGTGAAACCTGTCGTCAAATTACTCGATCGGACACCAGTAATACTTCCATTTTTCCCTATCGCGTGTATGAGTAGCCCAGTTGATCCTTCTCGCTCTAGTGATTCATCTATCATTATACCTTTCTTTTAGGCTTTTCATGAAGAAATTGGACCAACGGGTCGGTGGTGTCTTCCTGTAGAGCGCTTAACATCCCAAAATCCAGTCTGTAACGGCTCTCGCCTATCGATTGTCGGCAAAGAGCATTACGTGCCGCATTAGTTAGTGATTAAAAGCTAAAAATAACATAATTTGGTTTTTCGAGTAGTTAAGATGAACTCAACAGAGGGTGCTCATTGGAGCTCCCAGATCTCTGGACTCGAACAAGTTCTTCCAGGGAAATCCAAATGTGATTCACTGCCTCACTTGCGGTATCGTCAATTATTGAGTAAACAAACCCGACACTGCTAAAGTCACCAAGTCGTTATTGTCGTTCACCTATGCATGTTCAGCGGTATCTTCTCGCTTGAACAACATCAGATGTTCTTGTGTAAAAGTTTTAATATCTTGAGTTAGGGACGATGTAGAAATGTGCCAGAGAACGAGGTAATAAGAGAAGTGTTAGTTCCATCCCCTCTCCCTAACTCTTGAGTTCTTTTCGGTTATCCGGGAACAAATGATTATTCGAACCCATTCATTCGCTGAACAAAAAAATTTCACACGAGTGTTGGTATCTATTCGAAAGCTCAAATTTCTGGCTAGCGTAGAAACAAGGCCATTCTCTAAAAAGTCTTTCTTGTAACGCTTCAATAAAAGCAAAACGTTTGTGTTTCGGACACGCATTTTTCTCACAACACAGAGCTCTTTCTTTAAAGCATTAATAATCATTCCATAGCGTATGATCTAGGAATTCCAACGCTGTGCTTATTTTGTGGAAAGACCATTTCTGTGCAGTGTAGCAAGGAAAATAAGATTTTCACATACGCGAGCAAGTGTTATTGAACCAATTCATGGGCTGTGGGGG
>JAHQIW010003831.1:0-28997 GCA_019055375.1 Parelaphostrongylus tenuis
GAGATTTAGACCGATCGTATGTGATCCCTCATAGTATTAATTCCTGTTGCGCATATTGCCCGAGAATTTTTCGCCAATAAGCTCATGATAGGTAAAATTCTATAATGCTCTTCAGTTCACACTCATTCTCACTGAATGTTTTCTTCTTCTCAAACGCTAACGTATATACGTATTTATGCCATGCGCGACGCCTTACAAATCCAGATCGCATCCGCATTGCTATCGGAGCTGCATAATAGATCGATTAAAATTCCGTCCCAAAAATTTGAAAATGATATCTTTGTAGAATTGCTCTGAATCAATCGTTAGACAGTATCTGCCCCATTATGCAACATCTGTCTGTATATGCTAGGCGTGAATGGCATTGTGCTAGAGATATTCGTTTGCATTAATAAAGGAGTGCCACTGAAACGAAGATAAACCCAGCTTCTTATCCCTTTGTCGTCATAAATTGGTAACAAATCGATTTGACTTTAGCTGGTTTTTCTCAGTCATTCTGTAGCTTGCATTCCGTCACTTTACATTTTGTTTGGTTTTCGAGAAGCTTGTTGTATTTGCTGCAGCAGAGAAAATAATGTCTTCATTCACACTTGATCGCAAAACACACTATACACTCTGGAGGCAAAACGTCATGCTTTTTTCGATATTACACCGCACCAGGAGAGCCTTTTTAGAAACCAAGCCCAGCGATAGAATCGCAATTTTCTCAGCTATCCAATGACTACTGAAAGTCTAGTGTCAGATTTGTGACTGACAAGAAAACCATGCAAACACCAGTGCAACATTTTTGGTACACATGTCTTCGAAGGATTAACCACATTGATCTTGAGACCTAATATAAGAGAGACTATTTCTTTCCATCAAGTTCCCACCCTCATCATATTTCAGCTAGTTCTATATAATGGAGCAGTCATTAGACGGGCACTTACCAACAAGAAAACTGGGAGCTAGACGAACGGGCAGCGCTGAAGGGTTCATTTTTGATTCGGGAGAGCTGGCGATCATGTTCAGTAACTCCAACAATTTTACAAGCAGGATCGGATGCGACGTAGGAAGCAGACTCAGCAATCTACGACAGCCAAAGATCTGCAACGAATCGAATATCATTCAAGTTTGGTGAAAAGTAATCATTACTGCCTTTGGTGAACGGGTGCACCGCAATGGTTAGAAGTGTTTTGCGGCACACATGATCGATCAGTCGACAGCTGATGGTTCGACACCGCGCCTAAGGCTTACCAAGCCATTTTTCCAGGGTCGGTAACGTTGCACTAGACTTGTCCGAGAAGATAGCTGCATCCACTTGATACGTCGATAGACAACCGCGCGTCACTGTAAAGGTCGCATATGCATTCGGTCACCTCGAGCGAAGCTAAGAAATGAAAACGAATGCGCGGCCCATCCCCTTAGGGATAGTTCAGAGCTGAGGGCTTCATCCTTTTTCATGCTGTCCTAAATTGTTGAGCTACCACGAGGTTCAGCTCAGTTTTGACGTTTTCCTCCCTTTGAGAACGTTGGTTCGACGACTGTCCACAGCCGCTCTAGCAAGCGTCATGGGTTTCCTTGCCGCCTCGTGTGAATTCCCATGCGAACAACAGCGCTCCAGTGAAGCATCCTACTCGATGGTGTTTCTTTGAGCAATGTAAAATTTATGCTAATGTAGTAATGGTTACAAATTTCATAAAATATTGATCTGCAGAAAATTACACAGCCTTTGGTTCATTAGACTGAAATTGGTGCGCCAATACTGCAGTAACATGAAGAGGACTTTAATTAGTAATAGGTTGTGAAACTTCTAGTCACCAGCCCTCTATTGATATGCATGCAAGCAATGGTAATAGGTTGGGGAAAAGTTTTGAAATGATGCTTGTAACTATTTTTGGTTGTCGGCCATTTTTTGTGTTTTAGGGTTCATTTGAAAGCTCGTCTTCTCCCGCGTTGATTGGTATATAGACTTGTGGTCGAAGTGATTGATTATCATAAACAACACCAAAACTTTTGAATTTTTGAATACAAACTTAGCTTTTCATGAATTGCTGATAAGTATTTTGGGTTTTTGGAATTCTCAAGGCGCAACGATTCACTTTCTCAGTCAGAGTTAGTGCTTCAACACATTGGCGATCAACCAGTCACACTGTGGCTTAGTGGTGCATTGATTTCGTAATCAAAATTCAGTAATGATATGGTAAACTGATATCTTGAAATATTCGTTCTAATTTTAGCTTCCCAGGTCTAGTGGCTTGAAAAAATTTTTTAAAGGTGTAATAATCGTGCCTGTGGGCACTGAATTTATTCAAACAGCTCCAGTGTGTTATAATTTTAAGCAATCACCAGGCGGATTTTTTTCTATAACCATGTTGATATTGTAACATGTCGCAGCACATGTGAATTTTGGATCCGTTAAGAATTTCTATGTCGCACAAAAGTGAAATTGAGGGTTCATTTTGAAAGATTGTGTGCATTCTTTTGAAGAAAAAATAACCAAATTGTTCTTTAATTATGTAGAGTCCTTAATAAGTGTGCCATAGCTTGAAAAGGAGGTAGGGCCGAACATAAAAATCCTGAGTTTTCACAAAATAAATGAAGCAAACCTTTTCTTATGGTCCGCCTCGTCCTCGTACCTCTTTCATCCACAACTCATTGCTACTCAATAGAATGTTGCTCGGAATACTCCTTAGGTATTTCTAAAAACAGAAAACACTACTATCTCAAAGAGAACACCATAAGCGGAGTATATGCTTGGGAAAACTTTGACTATAGCTCTAATAAGCACTGACTGCTATTATGTAATTGCCACCGTCTTTTTTATTAACACCCCCCCTCTTTATGCTCCACCTCGTCATCCCCTCCTGAGTTTCTCTTTATGTAACCTAAAAAACGAAACGAACTACCAGAGCACGAGATTTCTCACATTTCAACTAGGGAGTAAGCCAATTTTCCAATTTCAAAACGTGTTCTTTAAGGTCGTTCAAGCTCTTTATAGCTCGAAAATTATCATTACTTTGACTTGATCTCAGATAATTCAAAACTCAGTCTAGGCGGATATTTTGTTCACAAGAAAATTGCATCAAATCAGCCTAACGTCCTAGCACTTGCAGAAAAGTACTAATAAACTGCGGAAATAATTACGATTGATTGTGCAGTAATTTCGTCTTTGAAAAAGGTGACCATTAATTACCAAGTAAGAATTCAGTGAAATGCTTCTCAAAAGACAAATGCTAACCTGCAGAACTGAGGCTAGTACATGCGCATCGCACATTTTATAATCAGGCACAAGACCTGTTTCGTTTTAATCGGCACTCCATCATCGCCCTTTGTCGAGAGGATTTCCTAAAGTACAATGAATCTAGAACTGGTAAAGCCTAGAGTGAAAAATCTGCGCAAAATTACAACACATTACAAAATCTTGAGAAAACCTATTGTTCTAGTAAATATAAGCATTTTGACAGCATACTGTGCTTAAGTTTAGAGTAATTATCTCTTAGCAATTTCACTGGTGTAATTTTCACATGAAAAGCTAATTCACTAATGGCTGGTTAGCGAACAGACGACGTGTTCATTATTTAAAAACATCCATTGAAACGAAAAGAGTTATGATAATTTGCGTTAGTTGAAATGTTAGTTATTTTCGGCAATGATGTTGTGCATGACGGTATAGAGCTACATCAGCTTCTATATTTTCAAGCAGTGCACCAGTTTGCCCAAAACGGCGAGTTGTTGGGCAGCTCTGCTCTGCACGTCCACGACTAATCTCTATTAGTCAGTAATTGTTAATCTTTGCTACTTCATTACCGTTGTATAAATTGCACAAATCTTTAATTAGTCGTTTCATGTCAATGATTGCCACTTTAGCCCTCAATATTCCGGGGATCTTTGTCACTAAATAGGTTTTCTTACTAAGATTTTAGTAGTTATTCGGAAGCTAACATCTCGATGATTCCAGTACTCCGCTTCGTTTTTATCATATTTTCAGTGCCCTGCAGCAATGAAAAAAAGATTATGTTCCACGCTTTTGGGGCCTTGTTTGCGCGGCAAAAGTCTTTTTCATAAGTGCTAGTTAAGTGTTCTGACCTTTGAGCATTCTCACTAGCACGGTGCCTTTCGGTTCAATCAGTTCCACGAGTGCATACCCTCTATATAGAGAATCGAAAGCCAAAAAGATTTCACGATCAACATACCGTGATACCGTGGATTTCCTTTAAAGTGACTGATTGTCGAGTGCATGGCTTACGGCTGTTACAGAGCATATATAATCGACTATTTTGAGACCTCGATTAATATCAAATTTTCATACGCACCACAACACACCTGATGAGAGGTTCAAAGCATGCCGTCAGGATGTATTGATTTTTGCGAGGTCGAAACCTAGTTGACTGAAAGTTGTTGCTGTATAGGCTCCGTAACAGCCGCAGGCCATGAAATTGACGATCAGTTACCCTGAAAAACGTCACGGTGATTCTTTTGCCGTACGTCCAACGTAAAAAATTCGACGTATATTCCTGTATATAAGGGAAGTACGTGCTTGAGAAACTGACTGAACCGAAAGGCACTGTGCCATTAATGAGGCAGAATGGTTGGAGCACGTGTCCACTGCCTTGCAAGTGCCATAACAGACCTCACGAAAGACTTGAAATAAGCTGTCACTAGGCAATCATTTCAAGCGAGCTCTCAAAATAGTCGAGAAGGTTTTACCATCCTATTGCTTATTCAGTAGCGCAAAGTTCATCGATTTCCAACCCAAATTTTGTTTTTGAAGTGGTCTTCACAGTGCGTTGTAGGAGAGAATAAAATGACGTTCCGCATTTGAAGCATTTTTCTCACCAAACGGTTATGTATGTACAAAAAAGAGGGTAGAAAGGTTTTGAAGTACCAGAATGGTACGAGGAAGGTATAGTTTTTTCCAAAACAAAGAAAAAACCCTTATTAAGCAGCTAAACTCGCGTTTCGCATGCGGTATTGATTATGGTGTCCTCCGAAAAGCATTATAATTGGGTATTGATCAACGTTATAACCCGGCAAAATTGATCGCCGAGATATCCAACGATGCTGAACGATATGCAGAGCCCTTAACCTCAGATGAGATTCGAACCCACACTTCACCTTCACCGTGAATCAAATAGGAGTCATAATCAGTCCCCAGCCAGCAGATTCTCTTTGTTTATGGGTTCCTAAGGCAAGAAAGCACATCTCAAATCTATACCAGATATTTAGTCACATTGTGGTATCTTTGTAGTCGAAACAATTGTTTTGCGTAGCCGCCAAATATATTTCAGTAAGTTTACATTATTCTTCGTGCTTCTCCATTTTTGAGTTGATGGACGGAAGTAAAGTTTCAAAATAGTCTTCACGGTGAAGCTAGGCAATTATTTCGATGGCGCCTTTCTGCTTGGCCACTCTTTATCACACACTACTAGCACTATTCCCACTGGTGATAAAGCCTGATAATTACTGCCTTCAATGTGGGTTAACTCTTACATTCAGCACGTCTACCACTGCATGCGATAATATCTAAGTCTCATACCCAAAACATGTGAGGAAGTCTTACTTTTCGATGCATAGCAATGATTGAATGTTTGGCTCAGAAATGTCTTCTGAATAAACTCACTTTGGTGATTGGCTTGTGAAGCATATTCTCTCTACCACTGTGTTTCACTTTATCTGGTGCATGATTTACCATCTCCTGATTGCTTTGCTATCGTTTTTTCTCTTGAGGAGATTGCGTTCTGGCAGCGTGTGACGCTGACTCAACACTCTCATTCGTTTTTGGTAACGTTACACAGACACATCGCTGTTTTTCAAATCTAAATGAATTTTGTATATCTGAAGCGAAAAACTGAATAACGCACCAACTTACATGTCAGCAACACCTTCCTGTATACTTACATTTGTAAATGAATCACACAGGCAATTTATGCTGACAAAAGTACAAGTGATAACCAAACAAGATACTTCATGTGTCATCAGTTTTTATTACTTGATAAAGGTTGAAACTCTAGGCGTTGATCAATCCTTGATGGATGTGCCATGCATTCGCCTTTAATTTCTAACTCCGTTTGAGGTGACTGAATGCATATTTGGCTTTTACAATGACTCGTGGTAACCTGCCGCTGAACTGAATCAGAGCTACTTACTCTCCCATACATGTCTGCGACCACTTCGACACCACTTTACCGACCCCGGGGGGATGGATGGCTTGGTGATCCATGAGCGCGAAATCGAACCATCAACCTTTTGTGCGACGCAGCGCGCCCTTAACCACTGCGCCACATGCGAGCCTCATTTTCTGATAAAAAATCAAACTAAGGGATCGGTAATTTTTGGTGAAGCTATGAAGTCGTTGAGAGTAGAGAGAAAATTTCGATGCATTTTCAACTTTTTAGATGATCTTCAATAGAGCAGCGGACGTATTGGCAAAGTAGTGTTTGACAGTTAAATTCAGGTGTCGTGGGAGAGGTGTTGTCCAGAAGGCCAGGTTAGTGACGCGCTGGCTACAGCGTAAGGGTGAAGATTAAATTTCCAAAAACTTCTTCTAATACATAGATGTTTTTTTCCTAAAATTCTCGTTAGCATTTGATGTTTCAATCCATACAAATACTATGTTAGCAGTTGCCCTTGGACAAAAGCAGGCCTACCCAGCAATATCACACCTTTTTGTTAACATAAGCTACTTTGGATGAGCTATTGCGTAGACGGGAGACTACTGCTATTGAAGAGAGTGTACAGAATAAAGTGTAATGGCTGTTCAGTAGAGTATAGAGGTTCTGTTAGTCTTTAACGCCGAAATTACTATTTCAAAGTTAAATGCTTAATTTGTGCGAGTTTGCCTCGTGGGACTTTTACGAGGAACATCTAACGTGCGGGGTTGTGAAAGTTTATAACAACAATGATGACACAATGTGAGCAATGTGACGTGTAGTTCAGCGAGTAGATGCGAGGCTGTGCGGTTAGCTGGAACACTAGAAGGCACGGATACAACCAACATTTGCACACACGAGCACACGCACACGCACCCTCTGGACCATTGACTCATTTATATACGGACCAATGACAGTAGTTCTCTCCAAGAGAAGGTACACTTCAAATGGTTGCGGACAAGTGTGAGCACGAAAGATTAGTGGCACCCAACAATGAGAAGGTGGCTAAAAAGCTATGAAACACAAATAGGAGAAAACAATAAAGGAGCTTTTCTGTGTTTACTTGTAAGCGATATTATTGCATTTAAGAATACCTCACACGATGAGATGATGTGCAAGCTTACTCCCAAGTTCAAAGAACAACAGTATAGAAAAAGAAATTGTTCAAGATATAATTGCCAAGTGGAGGGTAGGCCGAATAAAAAAGTGCAGAGATGTATGTAGATTGATGACGAATATGGTGCTTGTCAAGAGATTTTCCTAAAATGTTGAAGAGATTCCACAATGGATTAGTCGCAAAGTGTGAAGGCGATTCAAGAGAGCTTACGTAAAGCAATTGATAACAAAACTTTCGGGAAAAACTTTTTGCTAGCGTAATATACCAACCGCAGAAAGTAAAATTACTTAAATTACCGTTTTAATAAACTTTCTCATAGACTGTGTGTTTTCAACGGTAAACGGGAGACACATGGGGGACAGATCCGTGGCACACTCAGAGAACATCTCACGATGGAATGCGCATTCACACATGATCTCACGCTGGAACCTCAAATTTTTGCCCTCTCTTCACGATCTAATTGTATTTTGAGTAGTGTTAGATATCTTTAGCATAACCTTCAAGATTATGATGAGTTCAATGATACACTCTGTACTATCAGCGATGCATGAGAGTCCAGCGGGAGCCACACTATCAGAATATCTTAGTACATAATCTTCAAGCTTTCTCCTACAACATATCTATTTGTTTGTGGCCGTGAAGAGTGTTACAGATCTTTAATCGGGTGTCTCCGAGTGTCATATGCGCTCTGAGAAACTGCGTATAACGAAGAGATGCGGAAGACGCAGTCACAGAACATCTCACCTATATTCTTCATACTTTCTCCTTCATTTATTGGAGCCTCAAGCAGCGCTATAAATTTTTAGCTGAGCCTCTCAGATTGTAGTAAGCTTTCTAATGAACCGTGTATTTTTGATCACATGCGATGGATTTACAGAAGGCACACGTGAGGCACACTCACATAATATCATACCCCACAACACGCACTTACAGAGTATCCTCGCAAAAATGATCATCACGCTTTTTTTCCTCACAATATTTGATTTATTTGGGCCGTATAGAGTGCTATACATCATTGATCAAGTGTCCTAGGCTGTAATACGCTCCCTGATAAGCTGTGCGTTTCGACGACACATGGGAAACACAATCTCAGTTCATCCCGCATGTATCTTATAATGTGAAAAAGTGGGGAACAAACGTGAGCCACAAGTGCTTGGGTTAGAGCTCGCGATCCTGGATAGAGTAAAAATCGGGTTCGAGTCCTACCTAATACAGAGTTTCGCATATCACTCTACAACATCAATGGGTAAATTTGCTATGTCACACCACCTCTAGAAATGGGTTTTAAAGGGATTTCTATTCGACCACCCAATACCCAATATCTGCCAGCGTGACTTGGTTCATTGTCGATAGCGAATAGCTGAGCCAGGCCGTTGAAGAATAATTGCTGACAGAGGGATGCATTGTAGCGTAGAAAAGTGATGAACAAAACGGGCGTCAATAGTGCAACGGGCTAGAGCACTCGCACGCACTCCCGGATAGAGTGAGAATCGTGTTCTGAATCCGCCTTACGCGGAAACCTTGCACATCACTCCACTATATTGCTAGGTGTCCGAATAATCTAACGGTTTGTTGATACTACAAGCAGCGCCATAGATTTTTAACCGAGTATCTCAGATTGTAATAAGCTTTCCAATAATTTGCATACTTTTGATGAGTGCGGGAAAGACACCGAAAGCAGGCCTAGGGCGCACTGACAGATGTCTCACATTATGACCTTGTAACATTCTTTCTATCACAATCGATGGATAAATTGTAAAAAAGAGAGTGTTTGAAAATCATGTGTGAGATGTTGTGTAAGTGCGTCTTCCTCCTGTGAAAAATACACAGTGTGATCACATTGTAAAGAACTCTGTCAGTGATCTCCATCACTGCTTACGGAACAAATAAACCGGTATTCTAAGTATTAGAATATCGAAGTAGAGAAGGATCAAAGATTATACTACGAGATGTTCTGTCACTGTGTCTCCCATGCGTCATCAATAAGACACAGCATGTAAGATAGCTTATTACAATCTGAAAAAATTTATTAAATGTCTTTAACAGTGCTTACAGCACGAATGAAAAGCTAGACTACAAGAAGGAGAATGTTCGAAGGTTTTAATGTGAGATGCTCTGTGAATAGGTGTTTCATTTCTCACAATACGATTTTCAAGCTTTTGTTCTTGCAGTTTGTCGGTTTATTTGCGCAGTGAGCAGTAACAGAGATCACTGAGAGAATATTTCGGATTATGATGTCTCCCCTAAATTTGTGTATTTTTGATGACATACGGAAACGCACTATAAATCACCTTACAATGTGATGTTGAAGATTCTTCTTCCTTACTAATAGGGCACAATAACAATTGAACTGCTGACGTATGGGCGACTTCGCCTTCATCAACGCCAGAAATAGTTAAATTGATATGTCATGTATTTACAGTTACGCTTGCGCAATCAAAGCAGATTACAGTTAGTAAATGAGTGTTGAATCGCGTAGAAAACCGCTTCTTTCATACACTCACCGTCTGTTTGTTTTGTGGTCTACTAGATACTACATAGAGCAGTCGCACCGAATCCTCCATGGACGGGGACTAATTGCGGTCCAGATTACAAAATCTATCAAAAAATGGCCAAAATTCATGTGTGGTGAGGATGCACCCATTTTTGGTGTAATTCCACAAGCCCTCGGGTGTTTTGTGCGTTAAGATGTTGAGTTCCTGTGCAAAGATAGTCACTACTTCGAAATCTTACCCATTATGTGTCTGTGTTATGTGCGCATCTAGCAGAATGCTTGTTTTAGGCTGAAGCTAACACCGCATCTGCCTGTGAAGATATCATGCAGTTTTTTGTAGCACCCAGACGGTAACACGGGCGGATATGGACCACCTGGTATTCGAGTAATAGACTGTCTCAAGCAATGTTAGCGGAATCTATGCATATGATCTTCTCAAGTAGCGTCTGAGATTTATAAACAGCACCTGTCGAGGGTCTTACTCCCCTTCCTCTATAACACTTGATGAATGGCGGCCATCGCTTTGTATTACGCAATGAAATTCAAGAACTATGTCAAGGGTTTTTCTACTCAAAAAAGCCGAAATGGTATTTCGAACAATCCGTAATCTTACGCAGCGACGGCAGAAACTTGTGGACAATGGTGGAATGTACGTTGAGTTCCTGTCGTTTTTGCTATTGATGAGACCACAAACACATGGCTTCCAAAAATTCCTCAAAATTTCTGCTCAATCTTAAGCATCTTTTTTGTGTTCTTGAGCAAAATTTGTCTGTGAACATATGTAATGTACGACCGCATTTGTGTGCAAGACAGAGAGTCAAGGAAAAAATCCTTGAACTTTCCACGTGAGATCTTTGATAGCTACGAAGCTATAGCTCATCAAAATGGTTGAGAGAAAAGATCAAATGCGAAACGGTGAATGCAGCAGCAATACGTCATTTCTGCTACCCATAATTCCAAATACAGCAGGTCTATAGCAAAAAAGCTTCTTAAAAGCGAAGGTCTAGAGAAACTGGTAGCAGTGATTAAAGTACTGCCGATTAATCTAAACGCCAATCAGACCGTCACTGCCTGTATGTCGTCTATGTACTACGAGAATATGCACAATATGACTCAAAGGTGAAGACGTGATTCTATGAGCTCAACTTCATGTTACTTAATCGCTTACAAACTGTGTGAAGACGAATATACCGATGGAAGGGGAAACCGCTTTGTGCTCTTGTGAAAGAACACCTAGCCGGTACACTATGTTAGGAGCGCTAGGACAATAACATACAACGGAAATGATTTTAAAGCCTAAGTAATCATCCTCGCAAGGGAACGTAGAATCTCGGCTTGAAAAACACTCGGAGAGTCCTAAATTCATGCCAAATTCAGATAAATGGGAAAGTGCGAGCCTCATTGTTAAACGTGAATTCGCGTCATTTTTAGCACTTTCCACTTCAGTCACACACAATATCGCCCATGCAAGACTCTGTGCAACTGGTCTTCTGATAATTGATCACCCTTAGTTGTCAAAGTACACTTGCTTTCTATTGGCCGATCATTTCAACTGAATATCCTGAGGATTCCAACATCTTACGTACATAAGTTCCACAAATTTCCAGCATGAAGCTTATGCTCATTATGCTGCTCAGAGGACTTTATACGCCGAAGGGTACTCAACACTTGTGTTTTCGACATCGAACAGGGAGTAGGTTCTTCACTTATTCGTCTGATGCCCTTACGGAATATGTAGTACTGGATAAGAACACTGTGTACATGCTTAATAAAGCTATATGTGAATGAGATTACGGATAATAAAAAAAAGCTTATACGTGTTTTGATTGCCTAAAGCATTATTTTGCCACATTTTCTTACTAGAGGAAGAGTATCGCAGTGGTTAGAAGTCCTGTTTATCAGAACGATAAACTGGGCACTGATTCGATTTTTGCCTCTTAGCTCTTCTGCAGTCAGTCTGTGAAACACTTTAGGGAGCATCTTTGCGTGGTTACTTTCAAGAATTTGAAGAAAACCTTTTTTACCAGCTTTCTACGGCACTCATAAAGAAGGCAGATTCGCCGATGGAAAACGTGGATATTCGAGGAACCTGTGGAAAATGATTATGAGGAGACGAACTGAAAGCTAGAACTGTATAGATGCGCGTCGATAATTCTATTAGCGCGCTGTGCACAGCACCCATTGAAGCAATAAAAATTTATTACCGCTCGCACAAAACTATTACACAACCAGTGAAATAAATAATTTCGTATAACGTTTTTATTCAAATGTTAACGACAGCTAGGAAGGCTATCAACTTAGTGGGACAATCGTTAACGCACGAAAACTGTAAGCTCTTGTAACAATAACGAAATAAGAGTGGGCAGCCATTACTAAGACATACTAATGATGATAAAAGCTGTTTCCAAACATTAGCGATAGCGCCATATACCTAATCTTTCTATCCCCTTGATGATGCTTTGGTGTTCATCAAAGTCTTTTTATATCAGACGTGAGAAGGACAAGGAACGGTGACTGACCAGATTTCAGAAAGCAGAAGATAACCACATGAACTGGAAAATAGTTTGTACGCTGACACAAATAAATGTTTGAATCATAATATTTCTAATCTGCAACAAGAACTCTTTTCTAACATTTCCAGCAACGTCTCTATGGTTGGTAAGAGCGAGTGTGTCTTTGTACATAATACGCGACACACAGAAGATTTTTTATTAATCGTCAAATCAATGTGTTCGATATTTCCATTCGGAAGATCACGTAGGGCACACCTGCGCCAGGTAGCATTTGTAATGTGTGGCAAACTAGTCGCAGGGTGAAATACTCAGTCTCATCTAAAATGACTGGCGTTTGCATGTGCTGCAAACAGCTAGAGCGCAAATAAAGTCCTTGAACAAGGCCAAATTTCCTGCCTACAAGAGACAAATTGCTGAATTATTATTTTTCTCTTCGCGTAGTTCGCAATATGAGAAATTCCTGTATCCATAAGACGTAATTAAATCTCTGTTGCAATGAACATCTATGATTCTGGTTCAAAGCACCATGATATGGCTCACCAAAAAAATGCTATCTCCAAAAAAACATTCAGATTTCCTGGAGATTATTGGGTACATCCTAGTTGGATGTTTCGTATGAGGATGAGATTCACGGAGAGGTGTTTGCTTCTACTCACTGCAAACGAAGAGATTCGTAGCACTTATTCCTACTATGTAGAACTGACAATGAAATGTTTTGCTTCAACAAGAAACATACTTGTTCCAGCAGCGAATACGATATCACCTCTTTAGAAGTAGAATTATTAGAGAAAATGATATTTACAAACGCTACATTTCGTGTTAAATTTGTATTACAAGTTTATTATAAGCACCATTAGCTGTGATCTGCAAAAGATCGGCCAGCGTTATCATAAAGAATACCAAAAAAAAAACTCTTGGCAGTTGTAGCAAAATAAAGAATTATCTTTGATGTACACTTGGTCGTTGGTTCGATCTTACTGTCCAGTCAATCAAAGTGCTTCGCAATGCAGAGTGGGTTAATCGGTATCAAATTTGTCAGTAGCTTGATGCACATGAATTAGTCACTGGATACTACTTTGTGTATCCAATCACTCCTGACGGTGATAAGACTGGAGCCGATTATATGGCATATTAAAGGTTATTTGTAAGCTCCGATCGCTTTCAAGCTTATGATGGAGTCAATCTTACAGTTTTTACGCAGTCGCGAATGTTGCCCGTATAGATCAGATAGACGTTTAGCCGGTATGTGAAGTGGGAAAACTTTGTGAGATAGCTTTAGCAAGCATAAGACCTCATTCATGGTGCCCTCGATTTCCACGAAAGCAGCACATCTTTAATCTTGCATAAGAAGGACAAAACTGCATAAATTCGGTGATTTACAGTGGCAGGTGTAAAGAGCCCAGTGTAGAAGACGATGGCGAAGACGCCCAATCACTATGCTCCCATATTGAAAAACATTTACTTGATAACTCAAAAGCAGACCAAAATAGCCTACTGAGCGCGCATAGGGCACAGAGACACGACGGGAAAAATTTGCGAATAGAACTTACCATCTAAGTACAAGATAATAAAATTCCATCGCGCTCGCAAGGATAGTGCTTGTGACCACCCGTGATCTCGCTAAACATTTCACGTAGAGTTGACGTGAGCCATACTTATCACTGACAGCGCCTGGCGTCATGCACCTAAACCGCAAACATGAGATGCTTGAGAATATCGCCTGCTGCGAGTTCGTTGACACCTCGAGAAATCCGGCTTGTTGCTGTTGATTCCAAGAAAGACTAAAGTTTTTTCATGAGCACTTGTATAGGTGCGCTAAGGAGACAATCTTTGATATTTGATAGCATGCTACGCAGCAGTTAGTCCTCTGATAATTGGTGCTTCATAGTCTAGATCAAAATCTTCATGTGGACTTTTTTGTGGGTGTGCATCGATGCACTTCCATCTTTGCATATTGAGTACGCATCGGCGCCCCTTCTGTTCCAAAATTAGTTGGCGATTTCAGTTTGGGATCATCGTCCTTTCCACGTGAATAAATGAGAAGTGCGTGGTATGTTATAGTTCTCAAACTCTCCTTTTGATACATTCATCTTAATTTACCCTAATCTCATAAATCCGTCCATTACAAAATGGGTTTAAGCAGCGCTATTTCTTCATGATGTTTCCGCCTGACTGCAGGCAATCGCCTCGGAGAATTCCTCCACACCTCCTTCGTCAACAAGACTCTTCGGTCCCTTTATGCCAGCTGTCATTTATGTTTTAATCCTCACCTCCTATTTATCACGTTATTGTAGCTCATCATTAAATGTTATATTGGTTACATTTAGGTCAGACTATTATCTTAGACTCCCACGTGGTAAGATTACATTACACTAAAGCTTACGCTTTTCGCATTATCCCATCTTTAGCTTATAGTTTTCGTGTCTTAATCATGTCAACACCTGAAATTATCTTGTCGTTATGAATTTCCCTGTTGTTTCATTAATATTGCATTTTCGATAATAATGGTCGTCCTTGAGTACCTCATTAAGAAGTTCAGTGTGGCACACCAAACAGTCAACACTTTATATAAGACATGAAAACTCTTCACTCAAAACGTTGCATGCATTGATAGCCACTACGCTATCTCCCTTCACAGGTGGCAGAGCGTGCAAAACTGATGATCATTCAACTTGTATACAGCATATCTAATTTTTTAGCAAATTTTACTTGAATAACGAAGAAATCGAGGAACATTATTCTACGAATTGGAATAAATGAAAGAACCTAATTTGACTAAATCTTGCTAAGATATTCGATATTTTTTTCAAACGTCACTAAGCCTGCTCAGTTTTGTGACATCAAATTTCTAATCGGCTTACGTTTCGAAGGCTCATCCTCTTTGGGATCGATGATCTGCGTAGATGGTTGTGGGCTTCTTCGATGCCGGTCAAACTGAATCTTCTTATGTGGGGCGCCGCCCGACACAAGAACCTCACTTAGCGGTATCCTTTTAAACAGAGCTTTTATTATGTGTTAGTGATTATCGAATGATGATTCTTCAGTATTCATGTCGACACTCTATCCTATTGCGGTTGGTGTAAGCACTACTACTATGTGCTAGAACAATATTCTCTCAAAACTGGCTTTTGAAAAAAATTGGCAGGTATGACTGGGAATTTTCCACGTAATTGAGCTTATAGAAGATCGACATTGAAGCGTATATTCCACTAACATTTTAACGCCTTCGTCTTCTTTTGAACCGATGATACGAGTCGAGAGTCCACAGTTGTTTGTCGAGGTCTTTGTTTTCGTTGTCGTCAGAGACGAATGCTCTTGGTGGACCACCGCTCAAGTGAAGACCAATTTTCGGCTGTACACTTTTTCACTTAGTAATACCCTGTATTTCAATATTCTAAGCACTTACTTTAAGCGACTTCTTCAAAAAAACTTTACGTGTTGATAAATGTTGAATTTATCTCCATTCTTACTCGGTGAAGCGAGTGTGGTGCGAGGGCGCAAATACAACTTGCTCAGCGAATGACGACAGCTTGTTACATAAGCGCAAGGCATTTTTTGAGGTAAAACTGCACTCGTAACGCAGAGGTAACGAATTCGCCGCGCTCAGATGTAATCATCTATTATATTGGGCTGTTATAAAAGTAATCGTTGTTTACGCGTTGTAGGAATTTGCCTATTGACATTGGAATCACTGTATCCCGCGATCGTCCATTGACTCGAGCGAGTACCCGCAACACTTCCATTGTTCCTTATCGCTTGCAAAAGTAGCCCAATGGGTCCTTCTCGCTCTAGGGAGCTGGGAATCATGAGGCTCTCGTCCATCGGTCGTCGTTGAAGCGCATCACGTGACCGGTCCACCTTCATTTCGATATCTTGCGTGTAAGGCGTATTTAACCCTCGATTATTGACGTAGGTCAGAACTTCGGATCTTTTCTCTCGTTTGCAAGGTACGGGATACTCCTAGCATCGACCTTTCGACTGTGCGTTCCATAACGCCAAGTGATCTATCATCTTGCTTGCGTAGCGACCAGGTTTCTGCTGCATGCGTTAGGCCATGGATGATCGTCGAGTCCAAAATGTGGGCCACGGAGTCGCATGTTCTTTGTTCTATTCACTACATCTTCGATGCTCCTGAACGTTCTCCAGACGGCTTGTTTCCTCCTGCTCAACCATCTTCGTTTCGTTGAGCACCAATGGGACATTCACCATCAGATCCTCATGAACATCGCTTTCTCCAGATTTAGTTAAAGACCAATCTTTCCACACGCGTTGTCGAAATCGGTCAGCATTTGTTCCACCTGGCTGATGCTTGGTGCTATGAGGGCAAAATCATCAGCAGAAGAGGATGGTTTAATTGGCGATTTAATTGGAGTCAATTTTCATTCCCATATCGTCCCATTCTAATGTTCGCATGACATTTTGGAAGGTGGCGGTAAATAATTTTAGCGAGATTCTATCGCCTTGTCGAAACCCTCTTCTTGCGTCGATAGTTATACTCCTGTAAAGTGGGGATATTATGGTCGTGAAATCCTTATACAGCTTACCAAGGATCATTATGCACCGACTAGGGACACCCTGGTTACCCAAAGCCTCTACAACAGCATCTTTTTCCACTGAATCGAAGGCTTTCCTAATTCCGACGAAAGTAAGACGGAGTGGTTGTTTGTACTCTCGTGAAACTTTAATGAGCTTTGTGATACCGTGGCTGTAGCCTGTGGTACTAAATCCTTCTCGGAACCCTGCTTGTTCGCATGGCTGCTCCTCGCCAAGTGTTCTGTCAAAACTTTTTTAGAACTACTTGTGTGAAGACTTTGTAGATAACGGACAACAAGCGGACTGGGCGATAATTGCCTATATTGTGCACATCTCCCATTCTGAACAACAACACGGTCTGCTGGCTTTCCATTGAATGACCACCTTGCATTATGACAGGTAGCGAGTGAAGAGCTATGATACCAAATATGTACTATAAGTCTATTAAAAACCATCCGCAGTCCTAGTCTCTCCGCTGTCATTCGTTGTGAGTATTGCGAAATGCAACCAAACTGCCACTTACACATTTCATTCTGGCAAAAACTGCCTGTCTTAGATTTTGCCCTTGCTGCTACATCACATAGAGAAGGTCTATTCAGGAGACGACAGCAACATCAGAAGCACCAATATTTTTTTTGAACTGGCGATTGACCACTTAGTTTTAGAGGAGAAAGGTAAATCTAAGTTAAACATGTTTGATTGTGGAACACGATCATGGTTAGATAGGCCTATTTTGGATGGGCTTGATCACACAAAAAAGCTGAAAATGAGCGATACCGAGTGTAGAAATAGCAGTTGGAACTCTGATTGTCCGTTTAGATCGACTTTATAGGAGGACTGACTCAAAGGTTTTGTCTGGTGAAACGCTACGGTAACCCCACTCATAGTCGAGAGATAGCGCAAGTCGTAGGTTAGTGAAAATTTAAGCACAAACGGTTGAAAGTCACAAGCGATTAGAAATCAAAGTTCAACATGAAATAGGTACAGATGCACACTCTGGTTGGAAGTGAGAAAGTAGAAAGGAGAACTTTCGTTACTTATTTCGAAATAATTCTCCACTTTCTAAAATGTAACAGACATATAGTACTAGAGTTGTAGAGAGGATCTTCTCTTACCATTTTATGAACTTATTCTTTCATTGGCTTTCTTCGGTTATAAAGGGACAAATGAATATCCGACCTTGTTCGCTGAGCAGAAATTTTCATAGGGGTGATACATTTACCACCGATCAGTGGATTTTCATGGCTAAAACAGCAAATCCAACAAAACTAATGGGAAAACATCAATAATCTTAATCGACAAATTGATTGCGCAGATAAAATGTGACGCCTACGCAATAAATTTCAAAAACATTCCCGCCAGCGTTGAAGATCCGTGTTATTGAAGCGCGATATATTCGTATCAATCAAAATTTGTGTACATCTCCTCAAGGGCACAAGAAAGGTGCAGCCCGCTGCTTTTTTGGAGACAATGGCATTATTGTTCAGATCCTACGAAATGCAATGGGAAACGACACAGGCCAAAAACCAGTGACGTGTAACGAGGAATGTGAATAAAAAATTTCAGATGGACAGATTTCTTAGCAGCAAAGAAATAGCAAAACGTAGAAAAGTTTCCACTCATCTCACTGAAAAGCAGACTGCACAGAAATAGACCAAAGGCACTACAACTACAATGATTTTTCAAGCACACTCTCGCTGACTTGAAGAAATATATGCGACTGAGGCTCCATATTCAGATGTGCGCACCTAACTCAGAATAGAATTTCAATGCGACACGAATAAGGCGGGAAACAGTGGATTACTGGAAGGAATCGTTCAGTTTGCAAGAAGAAAAGAAGGAAGGAAATATCTAGAGGAATACCATAGACTAGAGTTCAATAACGTGGAACGCATAGTCTCAAGCATGTCAATCTGCGGTGCATACGAAACACTCATCAAATATATCTCCCAACGACGAAAAAATTAATCAAAACGAAAGAAAAAATGTTATTGATCACGTGTGGAAAGCCGGTTGCACAAATGACGCCGCTACACGTTAATATCTGAATTAATTTCCGCCAGCTCACAGAAATCCGTGCGATTGGAGCGCATTACCAATGTGCGCGGCTACTCCGCCTCCTCCTCAACCCCCTTTGCCCCTCGGTCAGTTTTCGATTAGGGCACGAGAAAGGTAGGTCACAGAGACTTTTTGCAAGCAACTGCTTTATCGTTCAGTTCCCAGGAAGAAAAAGGACTAGTTCTATGGGCCAGAATGCAATAATAAAGAACTTGTGTTTTCAGGTAAATTTATAACATGGATGCTGTGATCTGAAGCTAATCAGTAATATGGAATGTGCAATCTCAATTTATTCGTTACGGACATGGACATGCCGCCATATCAGCAGCATCGTAATGCAGAATGGTTAGTGATGCAGGCCACTAAAGATAAGCTCGATGTTTTGATTACCTTCTGTGGCATTCCTCAGCGGATTCTTTCGTGTTGCTCTTGATAAGGATTGGTACTGAAAGCTTCCCTATAGACGTGATTGTTATAAGAACAAGTGGCTGGTTGCCATACAAATCATCGCTTCTTGATACGAAACGTAAATCCATGGGGTAACAACGCATATTTGGCTTTTTTCCGCATACATTTCGACTTTACTAATGTACTTAATGATTTCGACTGTTGTGCAAAACTTTTATGTTAGGCGGAGCTCGGACAAGATATCACCCTATTAGAATGCGTACGCTCTAATCCGCTACACTAACGACTCATGTCTCGCTGCCGCTCTTTCTACGCTTCGACTCGTTAATCTGCCAGCACCCAACCGTTGGCGGTTTGGCTTGGTTGTCGATATTGACAATAAATCCAGTTACACTGACAGACATTGGATATATATGTTAAAGACAAGAATTCTTTATATCTAACTGCTTCATAGCAATGGTATGATATCGTAGAGATACCCAATGATGTTGGTGAAGTGCAAAACTCTTGAGTCCAGGGCAAGCGCTCCCAGATAGGCTAAAATGCGAATTCAGCTTCCACTTGGCACAAAATTATATATATCCCGACAGATCGGGTATGTCAGTAATATAATACCACCTTTATAAAGAGGTCAAATGGAGAGGTTCTTGTGTTCAAGATCCAATTCTTGAAAGTTTTTGTCCTCAATCTTGTAAAAGTCGAATTCGGAAACACATTTTCTACAGTATACGGCACTCTAAACAAAATCTAATCATAGGTGGATGCAATCACTTCCGTCGAACAAGTGCCTCCCTTTCGTTATTGCCCCATGGATCTAGGTTTCGCACCGAAAGCAGTGAATCGTTTGACAACTACTTTCTCTTTGTTCTAATGAATATGTCTCTAGGAGTTTCTATAATAGCCGACACCACAAAGCAACACCATAAAATTTGCCATGAACCGTCGGGGAAAACTTAACCAGCAATCCTCTCTCCGATGGCCGGCATTACTA
This sequence comes from Parelaphostrongylus tenuis, assembly GCA_019055375.1. NCBI lineage: Eukaryota > Metazoa > Nematoda > Chromadorea > Rhabditida > Metastrongylidae > Parelaphostrongylus > Parelaphostrongylus tenuis. The sequence continues at coordinate 20,246 of JAHQIW010003831.1, forward strand.
ATCACTCGGCTGTACGCACTGCTCGTCACCCACGAACGATCAAGGGCTGATGGTGAGCCCCTGTTGTATCCAGTGCTTTAGCTAATTACTCTGAGGCGAATATAAAGTGCTCATCGAACGATATTCTCTATCAGCAAGAAAATAAAACAGCATAAGTCAAAAAATATTACTAATCCCATTCCTAAGGCTGACTGCACACCTAAAAGGCACAAACTCAATCACATACTAATTTTCGAGCACATTCTCTCCAAATTAGGAATAGCATTCAGTCGGAGCGATATCTCTGTGGACGCTAAAATCAGCGTACACTTCTCGTAGTGCTCGAGATAAGTGGAGACTCAGAGAACTTTTGAAACGATCTTTCTGTACGCAGGAGAATGGTTGAAGGCTATAAAAAAGTGATTCAAAATGAATGGTTGTTCAGTTTTGTATCAGCACTAGTGTCCATGCCGACCTAAAGGTGTAATAAAACTCTTAGTTACGGAATTGCTGTAAAAATTTTCCTATTTCTATGTTATACTTGGTTTCAAACACAACGAACACGTTGCAATAAGGCTCTGTTATGTTTCGAACTACTCTCCAGAGCAATACCCCTTTGAGGACCACTGTTGATGGGCTAGCAGTGCTGTGTCGTCACTTGCACGGTATGTCGTTGTTAATGCACCGGGAGCACTCGATCTCTTTAAACATTGATAATTGCACCTTTGTCTGCGTAACAATGTCCTTAACACGATAGACGACAACAACAATGATGCCAAGATTGTAATATGCAACATAAATGAACAATAGTTGCTAGAAACTGTACTTAAGATAACGTGGTGGCTTAGTGGATCTACATAATTACTAAAAAATAGTAAGTTGCTATGAAGTGGTGGTTCAGCGAGTCTATGCAATTGGCAACGATAAGATACCGTCAAGATGTGAGAAACTTTTACGAAGAGCGACTATGAGAGAGTATGGGAAAGTGGGAGTCTTCAGAGAGTAACATGCTAGATATAGAAGTGAGCTATGAGCGAGGAATATGTACTACGGTAGTTACACATAGATCCACTCAGCAGTCGGGCAACATTTGAGAGAACCATACAGAATGATATAGAACAATACCTCCTCTATCTAACCAGAGCCACATAGAACAATGGTGCATTCCATACAATGCAATGTGAGGCGTAGTCGAGGGAACACGAACAACGATTATAAGGTGTTGGATTTACCTAGTAGCTTGATAATCGAACTGTCGTCAGCAGTTGAAGTCACTAGAGGCTCGAGCACAGAGTAAATGTTTCCCTCCATTCTATTCAGAGCCTATGAGATCGACTTATGACTTCATCGGAGTAATGGTAGGTAAGGATGTGGCTAATAAGCAAGACGATAGACAACAAAGGAGGAGCACTACGCTGATGATGATGCAACAGATCTATCCAACAGTCGGCATATAATGAACAGTTGGAAGAATCCTAGATTATGACAAAGAATCAATATCCCATGAAAAGAATCGATAACGCATAAAACGACACATACCATAAGAACAGAGAAGATGGTAAGACGACCGTCTGCTGGTGAGTGACGGGAGCTGTCACTCCACTCATTACCCATGCGCATGCTGCGTTGACGAGGCATCCGCATCTCGATCGCGTATCGATTGGTCATTAATGAAATAGATTTATTGCGAGGATAACAGCTGTGCGGCAGATGGTGCGATTGGCCTTGCAATTAGTGCCTAACTTCCCATTGTTGTAGTTTCGTAATGATGCAGAATTTTTTCGCTACTCAAGGGGATTTTGTCATTAATAAAACATGGAATTAGAATGAGTAGACTTCAGTAACAATATTTTTGATTGAAATATGCCAGAACAATAGCAAACCAACTCTTCTTGTCAAAAATGATATTGCAGATTGCAATACAGCGCCACATCATCAACTATTCTCGGGCATTTTTTGATCACTAGCACATTTTGGTAGTTAAAACTTCTATAGAGATCAAAGAGATCATGTTTTAATGCATTATGAATACTATCCTCCTCATAATATCCACTAATATTCTGATATGATCATTATTCATCGCTGCAAACTTTACAATTTTACGTGCCTAATCTACGTCTCTTTGGTCCACTATGCTGTCAAGATAATTAACTGCACGTCGCACAGTTTTCGCCTCTACGGATTACTTCATAAGACCACGTCTAAGTGGTCTTGAAAGATCCATCAGTGCATGGGAAGTCCCTTGCTCCGTTCAAGCACTCTCAATGGATATCATTCTTAGTCAGTGATAATATTTCCCAGACCAGTTTGGCACGAATTTGTAACCAGAGGAATCGAAGGTCTGGTGAACCATGAGCCCGAGGTCGAAGTACTGACCTGTGTGCGACGCGGAACACCTCTAGCCACTGGGCCACATGCTCTCATGAGTAAAAGTTTCTTTTTGGTGACAAAGCATGCTATTTAGGTTCCCTCAAAACAAGATTCAGGACTAAAATTTCCACTTTTAGACCTAGTGGATGATTACCAATAGTATAATTAAAAAGTTCTGCTAAGTTAACAATCAAGAGAAACACGAAGACATTCTATCTAAGATGACTGTACCCATTTATCTGGTAAGCAATAGTAGGATTTTCCACAAAAGTAGGGCGGTCTTTTTTTTCGGAAGGGATGTCTTAAAGTGTATCTCTCGTAATAACGTATCTTAATATTACCTGAAATTGCACTATATACCACCAGAAAATTCACTTAGAAGTTGGAAAGTGGACTACGATTGCAAACGTTACCTTGTTGATTAGCAAAACGTAATATGAGGAAAGAACCAGAAACCAAGCTTAGAAAGATAATTGTCAACTTTCGAACTATCAAATGACTACAAGAAGATTGAGTAAAAACAAGGAACAAATTATATATAGCGGTTGGATATACGTTTCCTTTCTTAGCGAAGTGATTTGCTCGCTGAAGCATGAGGCTTTTTAAACATATGAACAATCTTCTTACTGAAATTATCATTGTGAAATTATTCTCAGTAATGTCCCATCGTTTCGTGATGGGAGGATTCATTCAAAAATTCAGTTTGCCCAAAAATGTCTCTAACTTCCACTGCCGCCTGCGCCAACACAAGCATGCGAAGAGGGCGGCGTCGCAGTCACAGTAAACGAGTGAGATTTGACGTCGCGCACGCGCGCTAAGCAGTGAAAGGACTCTTATGCTCCCACAGAGTCAAGTAACAAAAATACCAATAAAATTTCCGTTATATGAGCTGTCAAACGACTACTAAAATTCTAGAGTATAGCAAATACATTTCTCTTAAAAGGAGGAGGATAACGGAAAAGTACAGCAGATTATTGCGGAGACTTACTTTTGCAGCGTAGAGCAGTACGATTATAAGGAGCATTACATGACAGTTTTCACCTAAGAGACGATGCTATTTGCATCTGAGTTTTCTGCTGAGGACCTGATCATACAGAAAAGAAGAGCATTGTACGACACATTCAAACTGGTCGAGACTATAATACGCTGCCCATTCAGTGAAGCCTATAATACTGTAGGATAGGATGTGTTCATCGCAACATCCTAAAACAGGTCAGTCGCCAGCACGAACGTTACCGTCAGCACGACTTCGACCAAATTTTCGTATTTAACTAAGCAGATATCAAATTGAAGCGGGGTGAAGAATTTAGGACTATTATGAGATTTCGCCGTTTTACCGTTTAGGAACTATCATCAAACAGTAATATGTCTTGCAGCCAGCTCTCAATAACAGGTCCCAAGTTTTGCTCGCATACTATCATTCTTGTGCTTATACTCACCGTATCTTCTTGTCGTCCGTCCACTCATTTATTGCGTGTCAGTGTCTTACAGCGGTCAAAATGAACCTGGCTTATGTAAAAAAAATGGGTCTAGAGTATTTTGCCAGTATATAGGTGGGCCACGGATCTTGCTCTTTCAGGTATGCCGTCTGGTGTTGCAAAGGCAAATGGTGCGTCTCTAGGTGGTGGTCGCAAAAACTCAACGCCAACCAAAAGCGACAGGGTGCTTCTCAGAGACGCAGGTGCTTTCAAGGGATGAGCTCGCTGCTTTTACAGGACCGAATTGAGAAAACTCTATTTCTACGTGTCAAGTCAGCCGAAAGCCGGCAAGCAAGCGGCTCAAAAATACATGGGAGGCGGCTAGAAGTCGCGTCCAACAAATAAGCTCCTCCCGCTCCTCCGAGAAAAACTGGCAAGCTACTAGCTAGTAACTAGCCCTGCTTTCAGAGCCTAGCAAGCTATACGATGGGCATCAAAATGCTAAACACCATAACAAATACAAAATACAAAATATGGGTTTCAAAATACGTAATTTTCGCTATTTGATTAGGATTTTTCTCTCCGTTTCGCAAAAATTTTTGGAATTCTCATATTACTTTTATAGTAAAAAAAACATTTTCTCTTTTCGCTCATATGATTTTTGTTTGAACATATGCGGCTTGTATAGAGAAAAACGTTGGTATATAGCGGAACTATACTAGAGTTGACAGTCAATCGACTGTGCTAAACTGTATGAAGCATATTATAATAAAAAAAACCTCAGTTTTGATCTAATATAGTTCTAGACAAGACCCAATAGTGAATGAAATTGAAAACAATGAGTATTTCATAACAAAAATGATGATGCATGCTGTACTCAGTACTAGTTCATCAATAACTTTTTACTAACTAAGTATATATCATTCATTCGTCTATTTTCAATGGCTCAGAGTTGAGGTAAGCGAGAAAAGGTTGGGTGCTTATGGATAACGGAAGAATTCTGAGCGGTAAGGGACAGCCGTGTTTGAGTAAAAGGCTTAGAACATCGGCATTGTGCAAACTAGTGGTTAGACATGTGTGTCTCCAAAGAAGTATTCCCGGTGCTTTTCTCCCATCCACACCCATATTCAATTGAAGTATTTTTTATTCGTTTTTGAGGCTTCAATAGTTACTCGACAGCTTGAATATCGCGACTCTCAAGGGTGTGCTTTATTTTTCGAATGATTTCTATATTATGCTGTGAAGGTGAAGTAAGATTTGCGGTACTTATTTGTTAGACGGCAACGAATTATTAAGTCGATGTCATTCCCTGGCTAATATCTTTTCTTAGGAGCGTTTATAATTATTAGAAAGCTCAAGTCACTCGCTACAGCTATGCGTTGCCGGTATTTCAGATTGCCGTTTTGTAGCTATAGCATACGCATTGATATTTTAGTTCTCATTCGCTTTTGTTTTTACTTCTCGCACTGGTATAAATTGCTGGAAGCTCGAAAAGCATATCAGCGTGTAAAAAATTTCTGTCACATTAGAAACTACGTTTTCATCTAAAGAAGCTTTCGATGTGGTGGAAAATTCCAAATTGTATAACAGTATTTCGAACGCGATCGGTAGTTCCGGTCTGGCCCCATTCCTCCGCTTGGTGAAATGGCAGTTAGGCAAAGTCGCAGAGCAGAGTATGAAAGCTGAGAGCCTTGAAGCCACAACGAAACGCTTGTCCCCGCGGACACTCGAGCTGATACTTCAACGTGGAATCGCATGAACTACAGGCAACCGAGCCCTCACGTCCGAACTTGCATAACGCTGCAGAGAAGCGGTTAAAGAAGACTTTAGAGTGAGATGAGCAGTAGCTGTAGCAGAAGCTGCAGAAACTGAGAAGAGCAGTCGCAAAGCCCAGCGAGGCTTCGCTAATTATAGGACCAAAGTAATTACACTCCGACGCCCTGGCGGGATACTTACAGCATCCAGAAGGGCATTAAAGAAAATTATCTACCACTACGACTTAAACCTCTTCGCTAGCCATGTCCTCTTACCGTCATATGACTTGAAAGAGGATGAACCTGTCGCTCCCACCGGTCCCTCCATCCGAAATTCAACGTGCTACATTGTCGATAACAATTAGAACAACATCCCGTCCAGACAAAATCAAACCAAAATATCTAGAGATCCTACCTACACTTCTCATCAACACTTCACTCGCTACCTGTCAGAATACAGGAAATCCACTCAGCGGAAAACCAGCAACACCATGTTGTTGTTCAAAAGGAGAGACCTTCACAACATAGGCAATAATGGCCCAATCCGCTCAATATCCGTTGTTTATAAACTCATGACTCGAGTTATCCTATATAGGATTGACAAAACACAAGGCAAAGGGCAACCGCGCGAAAAAGCAGGGTTCCGAAAAGGATTTAGTACCATAGACTACATCCACGATCACGTAAATGATTTAACGAGGGCACAAAAAACCGCTTCGTCATACTTTCATCGATCTGAAGAAAACCTTTGATTCAGTGGACAAAAGCGGTTATAGAGACTCTAGCTATCCAAGGCGTTCCCACTCGGCACATAATGATTTTATGTGGGCAATATAAAGATTTTGTGACCAAAATATCTTCACTCAACAGCAGTATCAATATCGACGTAAAAAAGGGGGTTCGACAAGGCGATATAATTCTGCCAAAATTATTCACTGCCACACTTCAGAACGTTATGGGAACATTAGAATCGGACGATATGGTACTGAAAATTGACTGTCCTCAAATGTTCCTTTGCTGACGATATCGCCCTAATAACACCAAGCATCAGCCAAGGGGAACGAATGTGAACGATTTTAACAACGCCTCTGGAATGACTGGTCTACAACTGAATATAGCGAAAACGATGTTTTTGAGGGAAGGATGGGTTCTCAATACTCCATTCACGCTCAGCGGAACGAAAATCTCCGAATATTGCAGTTATATCTACCTAGGCCGATTCCGTGCCCAGCTTTTTGACAAGAAGATCATCCATGCCTTAAAGTATGCAGCAAAAACCTGGTCGCTACGTAAGCAGTATGGAAGATCACTTGACGCTATTAAACGCACAATCGAAAGGTCGATGCCAGGAGTATCCCGTATCTCGCAGATGTGAGAAAGGATCCGAAGTCCCGACCTAGGTCAACAATCGAATATCAGAGACGCCGTTCTACACGCCAGGATATCAAAAATAAGGTAAGCCGGACACGTGATGCGCTTCAACGACAGCGGATGGACGAGAGCCGTTGCAGACTGAAATCCTCGGGACATCAAGCGCTTTGCAGGAATACCACCGACTCGATGGCCCGATTTCTTTACGAAAGGCAAAGAAGAAAGATATGATCCTCAGCGAATTTCTAAAGCTAGGGGGATCCACTGGGCTACTCTTGCACGCGATAGGGAGATGGTAATGTTGCTCGTACGCGCTCGAGTCACTCGGCGGTGAACGGGATGGCAAGTGATATAAACAATGCTTATCATTTCAAAGAAATAGAAAATTTTTTAGTTCTAAGTGCTCAAAAATTCTGCTTAGAGTATTTCTTACAGGTGATGTTTATCATTCTAAAGGAATGCAGAAAGAATCCAGACGCTTTCGTTTCTTCATGTCACCTGACGGACCTAACAACAGGTTCACTGTAAAATGGAGCACAAGCTCTTACCTCATCGTCAAGTTAAAAAAATTGCATAATGACCAATATTTTTCCGATAGCGTTTGAAAGTCAGGCGTTCGTCTAGCACTTAGACTTCACAAACGGCTTGAAACATGGTATATCATTAACTCATGAATCGCTTGCTTTCAATCTCATACATCACCGCACTCGACGTTTTATTTCCAAATAGTTGGGAATTCTGCTCCTCTTCTGTCTGCTCGCACAAGAACGGTGAATTGATATACCTCGTGGTCACGCATGCATTCAAGCACTCTGCGCTACTGATGAAGAGGAATAGCATATAGTCTGACTTTGTTTCCCACCTATACTTAATTGTGCAGACTCAAGTAGTCTCCCGTTTCGCCAATCTATCGCTCCCACATGCTTTACAAGAAAACGAGTACACCGCTCCCAAACTCGTGTAACTGACTTTTCCTGCGCAAGACAATTTCTGCAATTTTGCGCCATACGTATCTCAAAGTTCAGAGCTTCCTCCTTTTTTCCTCTTTGCATGCCCAGACACCAGCGTACTTTCGAAACATGCTCGCGACAGAGTGATTTGCGCCGGAAAGATGATAGGAAAGAAAGTGAGCCACTGCGTTATTATGACTTGATCTTCGATAGCAGCATGTGTTGCAGATGCTTTCGAGCAGATTTATTTGAATGTTCAAATATAGATATTGAATTTTTTCTGTTTCATCCAGAAAATTTTATACGCTCTGGCACTTAACTCAGCAACCTCAGACATGTCCAGATAGAGTGGCAATTAGTTACCTAATGTTGAACATTGATACCCAATGTTGTAGAGTGCTCTGCAAAAACGTTTGCGTCAGCCGGGATTTAAACCCAGATCTCACTCTTTCCCGGAGCGTATGCTAACCGTTGCACCACCGACGCTCGTTTTACACAGCACTATTTCTACGCTACATGGGTGGCACCAGCTTTAACAAACACTGCTCGCTTGTGCTAAGTTTCCGTCCACGCGGTTCTTACCGCAATTATCGTTGCACCATATTTGAATTCATTTGATCTGCAATCTATTATGCGCGTTCACTTCAAGTGTGACAGTCTTTCTACGAAATAAACTAGTCCTAAAATGGGTTTTTTGAAAGCGAACAATTGTGATTTTACTAAGAATGCTTAATGTCAAAGACGACTATTGCCACGAGCTTTCAACGAACTGGAATGCCGCTTGATTCCAAGTAGTAAAGGAGAATCATTCTGTGAACCAAAAGGAACCTTCGGAAAAAAAGTAAAACCTTGCACTTGCAGTCGCCAATGTGTCTTAACGTAACTACGCAGACAATACTTTCATGCGACG